>CM060964.1:320615512-320640512 GCA_030765045.1 Tenodera sinensis
TGATGGATAGATGGTCAGAGATGCGAGACGCAGTAGCCGGGTAGTAGGTCCTGGAACTGAAAGGGCTGTTGCACCGCGAAGGATAAGTATAACAAGGAATGTCTTCCAAATGGTTAAGCCCTGAAACCACCGCCCCCCCCCCCCCCACCAAAAAAGTCACATAAATTGTGTGCTTTAACGAGATTTTTAGTAGTCATATTTTATTTACCTCTTACGGTTTACGACCCATGCAATAGTCATTCAGAATGGGCTATGCCCCGAGCATTCAAGATATTTCTAACGAAAATCTGTTAAATATGCGGTATTTTAATCAAAATTGTTAGAGCCATTGCTGAGAAAATAAAAATTTTCGAAAAATGTTCCACATAAAGGGTATTTAGGGGCAAAAGCATATTCTTGAAAATTTTCATGTTGCATCCTTTGTAGATGCTGAGCTTAAATACCAAGTTTGGTTTTAAACCGTTTTTGTTTTTGAGTTATACTGTTCACAGAAAGACACATCCCCCACTCTCATACAGTTCTTTGGCTTAAGTTTGTTTTTTAATTTTATTCTGAGGGTCTCAAAACGTATACTTCTGGTGAAATCTTGGTATCAAACTTCTAGGTGGAAGGGCGCGACGCACAACAAAGGACGGTTAGAGCTAAGCTACTTCACACCACATACCAGGTCGGCGAGCAAACAAAGGCGCTGAAGCTCAGGTTGCCTCGCATGCCTGTGTATACGTGGCGCATAACAAAGGATTGCTTGATCCTTCGAGGAGCATCCGGCGGCCGGTGTGTTTGTGGAACACGAGAAAGATCCTTGTTACGTCATCTTCGCTATATAAGGAGCCGGGGAAACAATAGAGGAGAGAGTTAGAGACATGAGTTGGCCAGTGTGTCAGTGAGTGCGAGACAGCTCTCTCTCTGTGTGCGTGCGCGCGCGTGTGTGTGTGTGTGTGTTACTGTCGTGGAAGATTCGTCACGTCGAAGTGAAAAAGGTTTAACGAGCGTCGAGTGATTGTATCGTCGAATTGAGTGTTTGAGAGACAGAGAAAGTGAAGAAAGGACTGAGTTAAGGTTACGAGAAGAAAATAGTTGAGTTGTAATATCACGAAAGACTAGCCAGCGCTGTCCAACGCCCGTGATACATTCTTCTGGCGCCCGTCGTAAGCAAAATTTTACTCTGACGATTTCTAATATTAATGAACATTTCGACAAAACTATTTCCTTCCGAATATCTTCTCATACTCATGAAGTATGTCTTTGTACACCTAAAACTGTATTCATTACTTCGCTAACCAGTGCTTTCCCTCTTACCTCTCACTTGCCCTAACGGTGGTTGTGATGGCGCCCGCGCCTCCTCATGTATCAATTAAATGTTTCCGAGCACATAAAAGAATTGGACAGCACTACTGTAGACTGTATTAACGCCTGTAGAAGACAACGGTGTGCCTCTGCAAAAGTTTGGAATTCAAATAAAGCGATAGCAAAGCAATTGGACTGATTTTGTTATCTTTGTCACCATGGTGTCAGGAGTGGGATTCGTCGAATTGCCGTTTCGTTGCATTATTCTGAGGGTCTCAAAACGCATGTTTCTGGCGAAATCTCGGTATAAAATTTTTTGGTGAAATGCAATGCTTTACGCAGTACTAAGTGGTAGATACAGTAAACATATTCGAAGTTTGGCATTCATGCAAAATTGCAAGAATACTTATTGTGTCTCAGTTCTTGCTGCAACAAGCGGTTTTAAGACTCCGGCGACCGTAGTAGATGTTCCAGTTTTTCCTGCTGGAGCATGTACTTCTCACAAATGGGATTTAGACTTGCAATGCAATGGGCAACACAAGAAGTTCCTCTAAGCTATAAATGTTGGCAACATTGCCAAAGAGAATGAAACATCGTTTATTTTCATCCTGAACCAGTCATTTATTTCTGCACCAGTCCTTTGTCTGCAGCCGTTAAAATGCCATTAAGACGCAGGCAAATCAGAGCAGACAACATGAGGGTTTGTTGTTCTTATTACGTGGAGCGGAGCACGTACCCTCCAGGAATAAGCATGTCGTTCCTCTGGGTTACCCCAGGTTGCATCGTAAATTACGTCTAATAGCAGTACATACATTTGAAGCAAAACGGCGTTGCATGTCGAGTGGGCTACGGCGGGCGGCTCGAAAGGTCATAACCTGGCTATCCTAAATCATGTGTCTGTAAACCTGGTGTGTCATTTCCTTCGCGTTCTTCTGGTAAACAAATTTACAGCGATGTCACTTCCCTCGGTTATCTTTCTCCCACTTTTTGATTTACGGCAACACGTGTGTATTCAGAATTAGGTATATTATGACCAGCTACTTGCCACAGGTTTGCACCTTGTCATTTCGGACATATTTTTAGTGTCG
This sequence comes from Tenodera sinensis, assembly GCA_030765045.1. Lineage (NCBI taxonomy): Eukaryota > Metazoa > Arthropoda > Insecta > Mantodea > Mantidae > Tenodera > Tenodera sinensis. The sequence continues at coordinate 320,617,888 of CM060964.1, forward strand.
CACAGGAACATTTCTATAAGAGAAGTGCCCCAAGTGCCCGATTTCTTTCTAAATGGATTAAAATATGGTAAAACGTCATTGCACCGTCTATTCCAACTGTCAGGAAATACCGTGATTTGAAATTTGAATTCACATAAGCCGTTCTGACACGTACCTCGAATCTGCTATATTTGACGTTCACAGTGTTGCATTACAGCATTGTTCGTACAATGTTTGCGCGAGTTAGTGAAATATTAAACCTTTTACATCAATTCGTCAAGAAGCTAGGATGGCTCCAAATATTTGACACAAATTTTTTTCGACGAAACGGTTCTTTATTGACACTAATTGTATTGGACATGTTCGTTCCACTCATCATGTAGAATCCCGGATTGACCTGTAGCCGATGCAGTACCTTCTACCCGGTATTGTATTCCACCCCAAAACTCAAAATCGAGATTCCTCATGTTTTGAGACTATCTGAATTCCCCCCAAAAATCCTGAATTAAAAAAGCAGTTAAGGGGAAAAAAAAGCCTCTCTCCTGTGCGTGTACGTGCGTGCGCGCGCGCGCGTGTGTGTGTGTTTGTGTGTCAAGTAACTCAAAACGAAAAGTCTGTTATATCAGAGTTCCATACCTTCGAAGGATCCGACACGAAGACTTTCAACAGTCTCCCCATTCCAAACTACTTTTTACATGAACCATTTTTAGAACATTTTGATTTTCTCAAAGATTCAAAGATAAACCGTTTTTTATTAAATACCATATGTTTAAGATATTTTATGCCAAACATGTACCTATTTTGAATTTTCTAAGAACAGTCTCTGAAGTCATCTTCATTCTGAATGACGTTTGCACTGGATAAACCGTAACAAGTAGGGAAAAAATCTTTCTAAAAAAAAAAAAAAAAAAAAAAAAATTAAAGCACTATTAAGGGTTAAGTTAATCATTTTATTGTAATTGGTTTGAATTTTCAAATACTACTTATACGTTTATCAGATGGGAAATTATTCCTTCTGTCTTTCTTTTCCTTTTTCCTTTCCTTCTTTTTATTTTTGTGTTCATGTTAAATAATCTGGCCGTCGCTTTACCGATTGTATAGTACAACTGAATGTGCAAATGTAAACTGAACGTTTACGTGGATTACAAAGTCTGTAGAAGGGTGAGTAATAAGGTTATTAGGTAAATGTAACACATCTGATTGTCGTTCTCTCTTTCGCGATCATCCAAAAAAAAAAAAAAAAAAAACGGAATTCCAAAGCCATCAAACAGCGGCCCTGCCTGAAAACATTTGAACGTCACTTCAGAATTCTTTTATCCCTAAAATGAAATGTGTAAATGCATACCTAATGAAAGTTCATTTAGATTAAGCAAAATTACATACCAAGAATAAGATTTTGTAACAAATGTTTGTAGAAGAGCGAGTAGAGAAGATTCCTGTGAACGTAATACATAAGGTTATTTCCCGCTCAAGAACCACCATCTACGCTGGTACCTCAAGAAATAACAAGTAAAACCTTACTGAAAGTGAGCAGGTCATACTTTTATTCATACCATTTCACGAGCAAACCTCCACAGTTAAGGTAAGCAAGCTTTAGCTCGCGAGGATGTTGAGAAAACTTGTATTTATACGAAACTAAGTACTTGCTTGAAATTAGAGAGAAATGACCTAATGCTTGCTTTTATTTGTACCACCCATTGTTTCATAGCAGTTATGATCCAACGTTATCGGAGGTGGGCGTCGGCAATGGAAAATAAACAAACGTAAGTATCGGGTCGCCCAGCGTAAACATCGGAAACGATAACCACAATCTTCTAGAAGTTTCTCCTTCTCGAACGTTCTGAAACGCCGTAGAAATTTGCTACGCCTGTATAGTGAGCGCTCTCGCAAGCCTGTGAAGAAGCAAGTGTCTCAGTCAGTGAGCAATTTAGTGAGCTAGTGAGTGCGTTTCTGATGCGGCAGCAAGTGAGGTTTTCCGAGCGAGTTTGTGACTATTGTGGGTGCTGCTACTGCACGAGATAAGAGAAGTCTTGTGTTCGATTCCCCATCGAGTATAGTGGGCGCAATGTCACAGTAAAAAATGACTACAGTACATCTTTCTCGTATGGTCAAGTTGCAAAAATGCTAATGTCAAATGTCACATGACACTACTGCACAAACAGCTGCTACACGTAAGGGCGCACAGGTAACAGACATCCGAACAGCGCGCCAGACTTCTAGTTAAACGTAGGTACAATGGACGGGCTCCGCAACCGGGGTAGAGCACCGCAAGTAGGCGCTTAAAAGCCTCTGTGCATTCTGATCTATGGGAGGGAGGGAGGGAGGGAGGGAGGGATAGAGGGATGAAAGGAACAACCCTAAGGGGACCAGATCCGGATAAACGACAGGCGCAAGCTGAGACAGGATTCCTAACGTTTCCAGATAGAACGCATCCGACGCCACCCGTCAATGCAGAAACCTCCACTTCCGGAAGGCTGACCAGACCTCGACGAAGTTGAAATTCCGGCGGAGGACAAAACGACGCTAGGCAAGTCATCCAACGTCGCCCTTCCCTGACCCTACAGGCTAGCGTCCGATAGTTTAACCAACCAAAAATGTTGGCTAGCGTGGAAGAATAATTAATTTCCATTGATTGGTCTTCTAGTTGTTCAACTCAGCATAGTAAGTCACCATTAAAGTATGGTATCTCATATGCATGTGTGGTTCACCGGGAAAATGCCAGTGAGTTGGAGAATTTGATGTCCTGTCGACACGTTGGCCATGGTAGCTCAGTGGTTAGAGCAACTGGATGGAGACAGAAGATTCGTGGTTCAAATCCCGGCTATGGCATTGAATTTTTCAGTTTCACTTTACTCCTTTACAACCTTGTCCTACACACGGCTATTGTGGAAGAACCACAAACGCAATGTTATCTGTCCGGAGTAATAATTTGCACAAGAGTGAGTAAAGAAACTCAGGTGAGTGCAGCACATCCTTTTGTGTAAAGCCGGTGTCCTACGGTCCAACTTTTTTGACCATACTTTTTGTATCCAATGGAATTGCACACAACAAAAACCGTGTCTGTCACACTATGATTCATTTTGGACCAATACAAATTCAGTTCACGTTGCAAGCGTGAGAAACAAACATGGCGGACGCAAATATTAATTTAGCGATTGCTATATTAAGTATAGGTTAGGGATATATTTCCACGAGTCTCAGTAGGAAGAAAAGATGTATTAGAAGTAAAAGATGTTAGTGGACACGTTCGTCATAGTTACAAAGAAGAGAACAGGACACAGGCCGAGGTATATTGGGTCTACTACAAAACGAATTTTCTACGAATTGAAGATTTATTTCTCAAACCTTTACATCGTGTCGAAGGCAAAATTACACACCAGGACACAAATATGAGACAAACATGAAAGAGATACGGAACAACTGTAATGGTTTTAATTCGTATGGATGGACAGGAGATTTGAACTCATTTCATAACATTAAATTTAAACATACTGTTAACTGGATATGAAATATAACCACCTCAGTAATGTATGTTAATGGTAACAAAAAATCGTTATTGAATCTTCCAGAAAAAATTAAACATTTTATTAAAATACCCATCACATTAAAAGTGCCACGAGCTTTAGGTACCTTCACAACAGCTGACTACAGATTGTCTGCGCAGTCCGCCATATTGTTACGTTACAGACGGTGATTGGCTATTTTCAAGTTGTTGGATGAAAAAATTATATACAACTCAATCGCATTGTATACAAACAGGTTGGATACAAAAAAATAGTCTAGAAATTGTGTGGAACAGAATTGGACCATGAGACATCGGTATAACGTAGAATCTGGGTTGCTAAAAAAGAAATACATGAACGCAAACAGATCAGTAGACACACAAAACGTTAATACCTCTGTCTAAAGAAAATGCCATTATTATATTTTGAGCAGGTCCGAGGTAAAGCTCAATTTAAAATTGGCAGTATGGGCCATTTTGTTTGCATTTAAAAACGACACAGAGATGCAAATAGGCTTAAAGTTAATGAAATACAAGCAGAATTTGAGGAACTATTTTGAAACGCGTCCCATTTTCCTGTCACCTGTGCGCTTTGTTACGTGAGCAAGTGAATGAATGTCCTCGCATTGGACATTGGACCGTGGCAAATTGAACCACTATGTTGCAATGTGGCTTTTTTGCCGTGAGACAGGTTCATTAACGCAATCACCGGCCCTATGCAATGCAACGTATTGTCCATTATAGCACGCAAAGCCCAGGAGCGAGGAATAAACTTGACAGCTGTTGCAAGATGAATGCTCTCCTCGCCTAAAGGTCGCTGCATATTTACAATTTTACTGGCCGTAAGCCTTAACTTAATCTGTGACTTTGCCCAGGTTTATTCCGCAAGAACGACGCTTAATCTGACTATGAAAGAAGGAGCTATAGTGCTGCTTGTTAGGGTGATTTGTGACTGCATTCAGAGTTGATGATGAAGATAACGAAACATTCAGCATATCTAAGTCGAAGAATTACTTACCTAATTTTGCCTTTTGACAAATAAGAGCTGTCACGGACTTACATCAGCATTTAGCTATTTGGAATTCTGAATTCTGCACTGAAGAAAAATACGCAACAGAAAATAGTTTTTGCACAGAAACATAAGGAATGTTTATTTTAAATAGACCACCTCCGTAGTGCAGTGGTAGCGCGCCTGGTTCATACGCGGAGGACTTGGGTTCGATCCCCGGTACTGGCATGGGGATTTTTCTCCCCGCTGGGAGGTCTGGCACGGAGTGCACTCAGCCTCGTTATGTCCCTGTGAAAACAATCTGAAGTATTGTATTCACACGAGTTTCTCTACTCACTCTTGTTTCACAAAAAGATGACGTTGCACTCACAATGTCATGAAAAGTTTAATTTGTAAGAGAGATTTGGCAACGTCACGTTAACATTAAATTGTCACTTAATTCAGTCATTCAAATTAAGATAGAAATGCATTACACCATTGGTCAACAATGTTTGAGTGACAGTGAAATAATAAACCATTTATATCCATTCGTCAAGAAGCTAGATGTCTCCAAATATTTAACACAATTTTTTTTCCCGGCGAAATGGTTCTTTATTGACAATTGTTGTATTGGACATATTTGTTACACTCATATAGAATCCCTGGTTAACGTATGACCGAAGCAGTGCCTTACATTCTGTATATTATTTTATAAATATCTGCTGTTTCCTTGGTTAGGTGTAAGTACTTATGTGTTGAATTTGTACCTAACGGTATTTTAAATACTGTTATGTGAACATTTTAGTAAAACAATTCATAATAGCAACTGAGCAATTGTAAAAACAGATCACGAAGTTGTAACTGGCAACTTGTTAGTACCTCTTCGTTTCTTTTTTTCTTGTCGCATACCCAGTCTTATTTCTCAGTACTATATTTGATCAAAGCCCTTTGCTATTTCCATTATGCGACAGTGAACTCGTTCTTATCTGTTCACTTCTAAATGTATCTTTAACAAGTGCATTAATTAAGTGCTCTAGAGCTTATCTGTGCAACCTCAGTTCTTTTGCTTAGGTTCAAAGATCATACCACACAGCAATCATTTGTGATTAATCGCTATTTATTGTTGCCAGAGCGGTATCTGAGGATTATCGCCTGCTAATGTGGGTGTAAACAACATTTTTTTTATTTAGAGCTGTAAAACAGTTTTAATGTTATCCAATGAAAATCTGTTTTAGTGTTTTTCCCTCCTATACTTCAGAGTGCATCATGTATTTTATTAATTCACATTTACGTCATCTCGCTTACTTAGATCTGCACATATTTGTTGTGGATAGTACCCTCAGCAGGGAGGGATGAAGTGAAGGAACCACATGAGGTTACAGGGCGCAGGCAGACAGATCACAGAGACCCGCGAAAATGCCTAAACAGTTCCAAGTTCGGAGAACCGTCTCACAATCGGAGCTGCCTAGAGAGGGTGATGAACGTTCCATCGACCAAGCAGCCCTCTAGAGACCGCGAGGTGTACGCTTTCCTTTGAAAACGCATCCGCGACATTTTTCCGGCACCGACATACGCCATGGAATCTGGAAGCACACCTGAAATATGAGAAATAAACAGAACAAAATGGAAACAATGGAAAGGAAATAGTGGTAAACGAAAGGCTACCCCATTATTTGTCTACCGACCAGGGAGGACCACGCAAAACCCAAGGTCAGGGTGGACAGTAGATGGGAATCGAACCCGGGACCTCCCGTAACCTCGCGAAGTAATTTACGACTACCATCCATCATGATTTTCTGGGAAGCCAATTTACCCTCATTCGTGTCGAGCAAGGTGGCGTTATCATAACATGTGCTACTAGCATTCGGGAGTTCTAGGGTTCGATCCCAGTCGACTGACCACTCTGACTTGGGTTTTTCTGTGGTTTCCCCTTGTCACTAGGCGAATGCTGGTCTGGATACTCTTCTCCACTGATTCCTCTCATATTTTCAAGCTTTTCCCGACACCCTTATATAGCAATCTTTCTGTATATATTTGCACGTTTATCTGAAGTTGGAAAACATGAAAGTTATGACATCTGAAAACAAGGTTCATTTACTTCCTGTCGTTGCATCATTGATACGGCTACTTTACTTTGTTTTAGACTGATTTAAAAGTCTATAGCGCAAGCCTTTTGTTTTCGTTCTTTGTTCCCTTACCTTCCCAGCACAAATAGGCTTATGCAAGGAAAAAAATTATTTGACAAAACTGCACGCTTTAACGAGTAACCTAATGGTTTTCCACTTTATAACATTCAGTATGCACTAAGAGGATATCGCGCTTTAGTCACACGACTATAGCTACACTTTGATTGAAAAAAATATAATTTTTTGAGAAAATAAATACCTAAGAGTTTTCCATGTAAATGTCTCTTTGGTGTGCGGAGCATTCACTTGAAAGCGTTCGTCCATGTCTGTGGACTCAAAAACGAAGAGGTGGAAAATACAAGATTTCATAATTGCTCAGACCTATTTAAGGAGCAATTATGAAATATTGTATTTTCCACCTCTTCGTTTTTGAGTCCACAGACATGGACACACTTCTAAAACCTCTTACTTTTTATTAAGGGGATCTGAGTTAGCATTTCCATATGTTTTAGGTTGCATGCCTTAAGTACCTAAAAGCTAAGAAATTTAAAAAGAGGGATGTTTTTATGAGCCAGAAAATTTCCGTTTCCTTAAAGAACACTTTTAATTGAACACTCTGCCTAAGGCACTTAATTGAAAGAACTTTCAAGCGTCAACTCCACTAAGTAGGAAGTTTCACTAGTTTAATCCGCCGACATAAACAGTTAAATAAACTTTATATATATATAAAGCGTTTAGTACATAAGATACACTTTTTACTTTCTCTACTACGTATAGTAAGTAGAGGAAGTATTGTATTCCACCCAAAATTTCGATGTCGAGATTTCCGCGCTCGCGGACCTTTTCCTAAAATGCTTTTTTTTTATTCAGGGGACCTCAAAACATATATTTCCGGTGAAATCTCGACATCGAATTTTTGGGTGGAATACAACACTTCCTCTACTTAGTACCTAGTAGAGAAAGTAAAAAGGAAGAACATCTAAAGCGTTACGTTCACATAACTTTCTCGACTGTTTACAAACTATTCTTACAGAGTTTTATTTTTGTTTCTACTTCTTGTTAACAGAGATAAGGTTTGCAGACTTAATTTCACAACATTTCGTTTGTACCAAGGGAATATAGAAGTGATAGTCAAAGTGGGTCGCTATATTCTGGCTTTGAAATTCCACTCTTTAAATACACACGAGAAACAAACGAAGGCCGACTTAGGATTTCAAAAATTATGAAGTATTTGAAAATTCAAATGAATAACAAAAGATATTTCATAAACGGCTAATTATACAAGTATTGTTTTACACAAATCAGAATTCATATACTATTGACAGGCAATCTAAGATAGAGGTGTATTTTTTTTTTTTTTTTTATAATGGATATGTCCTAAATATGTGATACTTTAGTCAAAATCGTTAGTCATTTTGATATAACCAAACGGAAGAAAAACTTTTGTATGTAAGGGGTATTTCAGGGTGAGACATGTTCTTAGTTACCTTAGTTGCATCCCTGGATAATTTTGAACTTGAATAAACTTTGGCATTTATACGACTTTAAAGTTTTGGATCATGCAGTTCACAGACAGACACACAAACATATGCATATCTACAGGAAGTTATATATAAAAACAATGCGAGGAATCTCAAAACCTATATTTCCGGTGAAATCTCAATACAGAATCTTTGGGTGGAATGCAGTACTTTTTATACTTACTATAAGTAGTCGCTAGAAAAAGTAAATAGTATCACAACTGGTTAGATCAGTTGGTACACATGTTTTGGGATTGAACTCGCAACTTCAGGAATGAGATCTATCGCCTGAGCCCTTTAAGTCTTGAAGCGGCACATGTATTCCCTGAGATTGTATTCACTATCTCGTAACATATCCCTTGGCAACAAATTAAGATAACAGGGGAAATAAATTATGTGATTATCAAATTGCCAGTAGACGTTAACTTATTTTTGCACCATCGTGTGTTTTCTACATCTTTTGCAACGATATTTACACATGAATTCGTTTCCAAGGAATGTCTATCAACATGAAGTTGGTGACTAATAACATACGAGGACGGTCAAATAAGTGTCCGTGTTACGAACAAAGACAAAAAGTTTTTTCAAACACAAAGTATTTATTTCTCAATATAGTCCCCTTTTAGGGATTTACACTTGTTCCAACGTGTAAAAAAAACAGGAATAGTCAAACTGCAAATTACACTTCTGCCTGAACAATGATCTCGCCATTTGATCTACATTTGGTTTCCGGTTGACTTTTTTAATGACTTTCTCGGTAACTATATCTGCCAGGCATCCTGGTCCTCCTCATCAAAAACTCACGTTCGACTGCATTAAATCGTTGAACCAATATCTAACTCTTCTAAAAGGTGAATAAAGGTCCACATAAACAGCACCCAACTTAGCTTTTCTCTCCTCCCAAACTTTCCCATCCAAAAGTAAGAAAGATCTTAAGCAATAAACAATGTCTTAATCCAAATCGTTAGATTAATTTTCGAGAAAATCAAAATTTTCGAAAAATTTTCTATATAAAGGGTAGTTTAAGGTGGAGGAATTTTATTCAAAATCTTCGTGTCGCATCCTTAAAATATATTAAACTTAAATACCAACTTTGGTTTTTAACCGACTTTTCGTTTTTGAGTTATGCTACCCACAGACACACTGACAGACACACGCGGATCTTTTTCTAAAAATGATTTCTTTGGATTCAGGGTCCCTCAAAACATAATTCCGGCGAAATATCAACATCGAGTTTTTGGGTGGAATACAATACTTCCTCTACTTAATATACGTAGTAGAGAAAGTAGAAATCCGATGTGTTGTACTCACATGACCTTCTCTACTCTTATACAAAAATTGCTTATAAACGCTTATTGCTCCATCTACTTCATGTTAATCGACATAAACATTTACAGAAATTATTGTATTGCTTATTTTCTTACAGGTGCACGGGGAATATAGTAGGCTTTAAGCGATATCAAAATCTTTCAAGAGTGGTCATTGTGTGATGCCTTTGAAAGTTTGTTCAAAGAGTTTTAAGAGAGAGAGAGAGAGAGAGAGAGAGAGAGAGAGAGAGAGAGAGAGAGAGAGAGAGAGAGAGAAAGAGAGGGAGAGAAAAGAAACGAATAGCGTATTCCTATTTAAGGTAAGTAGAAATGTCAAACAAACAATAAAGAATATCTCGGAAATTGTGCTCACCACAAAAACTGTACTTAACACAAGTTTTACGTTTTAAGGAAATCTACACTTTTTGTACACTAAGAATGTCTGTCCCGTATGGTCTACCAGTTATGGAAAAGTCACCCAGAATGAAGAGGGCTCCTTAGGACATTTCCAGAAAATTCAAGATGCACATTTCATTAGTCATGAAAGTATATTAAACATGTGTATTTTAATCAAAATTGTTAGAGCCATCTTTGAGAAAGTAAACATTTTCGAAAAATGCTCCATGTAAAGGGTTTGGCATTTCATCGACTTATCGTTTTTGAGTTAACCTGTTTACAGGCACAAACACACACATACACACACGCACACACACACACACACTCACACACACACGCACACACAAATGCGAGAAAATGGGCACACAATGACAAACTGATGAACTAGAATCGAAGAAAATGCCCTAAAAATAAAAATGGCAAAGCATTGCCACAACTAACCTAACAAATGTGGATTTTCATACTTGGAACCCATGATATGGGGTTTTGTACTTGTTAGCAATGCTTCTGATGCAATATTAATTTAGAGGACGACACGTTACCAGAATGTGGGCCCAGATTATAATGAATTTCTCAGTCTTCAGATATTGTTCTGTGATTATTTAGCCTGTTTGGTAAAAAAAATCGATTTTTGGATTTTTGTCACAAAAAATGCACCATATCTTAAAGAACATATTTGCGAAGTTTTAATCCCCTATGGAAGGGGGAACACACATTTTGGACGTCATTTTTAAACCGGTGTCCCTCTGCCTCTGCATTTTAAATGGGCGTGCCCACACCTATTTCATTGAGGGTTGGAATAAACTGTTTTTAGATGAAGCGCTAACTGTTCTGTTAACTATGCATTCACTATAGCCTAGTTGAACAAGTTCTCTAATAAATCCTCTAGACGGAAGTGCTTTTGTTTGTCGTTTGTTGGTTTCTGAAGTTATTTACCATGCTTCTATTGGGCTTGGCAGGTTTCTGTTGTTTACAAGCTGATCGCGTGCATTTGATCTTACTTTTGAAATAATTTAATTTAGTGTGTTTACGAGGTTATTTGAGTGTAATTATTGGTATATATATATATATACCAATATAAATTATATATATACCAATAATTACATAATAATAATAATAATAATAATAATAATAATAATAATAATAATAATAATAATAATAATAATAATATAATATATATGTACCAATAATTATACCAATAATTATATATCGTGTGTAGTATTACGTTATTTGTGGCATCAGATGCTTTGATTTATTTCTATGAATATACCACGTGTTTCTTAACACTATATGTTAGGTATATTTTAAAATCACGAATTGAGGTATTCTACTGTTATAGAATGCCAAAAAGAAAGGGCAGTACGTCAGGTTATGCAAATATATGAACAAAATCAAATGGGGGAAAAATACACTTACATAAAGGTTAATGAGGAAGTGTGTGACTAAACTTTAAACTCATTTTTTATTCTCTCATATTCAAAATCAATCTTCTCCCAGAAAATCTAGCTAGAGATCTAAAACTTTTTCCTATGTTTCAGAATATAGGTGGTAAAATGTCCGATTGGGATTTTTATATTGATTATCATATTTTTAAAATAATATAATCATGCAGAGTTTCTATGACATTTTTACGGTTTGTGGTATTAAAAAATTAAGAAAAGCTATTCAGCATATGAAAATTTCCATCCTTTAATTTGTCACAAAAGTAATAAGAGATATAATTTAAAAAATCAACTCTGTAGTTCAATATCTGTCGAAGGAGATATATTTTGATTATACCCAATATTGATATAAATTTATATAAATTAATTAGGGATGGGTCCTCGATACTTCCGATACGTCGTTACTCACGATACTTACATGGTACTGACATCGAACGATACTTCAGAAAATTTGCTTGGTAGTTTTTCGATACTTCGGTGGTGATTCTGCCAATTTTTATTTTATTTTAAAATCACAAAATATTATTGCCGCAAGTAGAGCATATTAAAGTAGTCACTATGACCACGTAAACATTAGAGACGAAGATGGAGTCAGGAAGACCCTTCCTTCAATTCGTGCTTATTCAGTGCAAAGTGCACACCCACACATCTAATTATATCTCACTGAAAGTCAAACAAGAATCTGACTAATTACAAGTAGAGTTGAATTTTCTAGGAATTACTTTTTGTCTCCAGGTAACTATAAATATCAACGCAGGTAAGCAGACAACTTCTTTCTGCATCCAAAAACGATCAGGTAAAATTTAGTTTTTATTTTTTGTTCAGATTTTCGGATACCTATATAGGAATAGTCGTGTAATACTGACATACTTGTAAAAATCAGTTCACGAACTTTTCTTTATTTTATTTTAGATGTTACCTGCTGCAAAGCTCGAGAAATTGCCAGGAATATGGTACCTCAGTAACATCAGGCAAGAAAATAATCGTGTTTCAGATTCACTACCAGTTAGTTAACAGTTTCCTAAAAGAAATCACTGAATATGTCAACGGCGATCTGTCACCTCTTTCTAGTGCACTGAGTTACTGGAAAACAAATTCAGAAATTCCAAAAGCAAAAAAAATTAGCCTCTGAATATTTATGTATTCCACCTGCAACAGTTTCTCTGGAAGACTATTTAGCACAGCAAGACTCATATGTGACAGAAAAGTAGTAGACTTGACCCCGAAAGAGCGAAAATGCTAGTATTTTTGAACAAAAACGTATAAAAGTGGACTGTTTCCAAAACGCATTTTGCTTTTAAATGTCTAATATAGAGAGGTAGAATTGGAACTGAAAAATCCAATGCCACAACCGGGATTTGAACCACAGACCCTCTGATTGTGGTAGTGGATGTTTCAGTTCCAATTTTACCTCTCAATCATTCCCCACACATGGCTTGTGTGCTTAAAAACACCAGCAGTAAGCTTGTTGGCATACATAAATAATAATTACCGTCTAATGTAGAATTTAAAAATAAGTACACTGATGCCTTTAAACTTTGTCTCATTAAATATGTGCACCTAATTAATTAATTAATTTCGTTGGCGTTACACAGTTCTCCCAACATTGTATTTGTATTGAAACTAGAAGTATAAATGACGGCATTGAGTGTCAAAGTATCGGGTATCGTGGTGAATATCATGTATCGATATAGAGTAATGAGAAAAACTGGTATCGACCCATCCCTAAAATTAATTAATATATCTAGAGTGTGATTGCATATTCGAATGAAGTGTGGTACACGCATTTAATTAGTTGCTGGAAATATCTGTGCAAAAAATTAAGTCTCTAACTTCACCTTTGCCTTAAAAAGGTGAAAGAGCGCTTTACAGAAGCGTCAAAGAGTGCGGTCGCCGGCCGCTGTTTCGTCATACCACTGTGATGGTGCAAAGAGGATGCGACGAGGCCTGTTGTGTTTGTACAAAACTCTCCTGCTGCTGCCCCCAGCAAACAATTTCGTCAGGTTGGCGTGTCGCAACGCTTTATTATTTGGCCGTCAAAAACACGGCAATCCTCTGCTGTTGGTTAAGGTCGCAGTTTGTTAACAGCGGAAACACAAATCAATTTCGGCCTCTCCATCCTGTTTAGCATTTCCACATCATCTTTCTGGGATAAGGTCGCGAAGGTGCGTTGCAGGCCATCCGGACTATTTTATGGTTACAGATGGGATTCGACAAAAGTATTCCTCTTCTGCTTCGAGGCTTTTGCTTAACCTTCTCCAGTTTGAACTCCTCTCGAATCATCTTCCGAAGTTACTCAATATACTTGAATATATTTTAACCTTCTCTATTATGGGCTTACAAAAAGAAGTATTTGAAATTCCAATAAGTTGATGCAGAGATTTAACCGGAAATGTGTTTTAAGGTTGCTTAAAAAATAAATTGATATGTTGCACTCACATACTTTGAGTGATACTCAAATGTTTTAAAGCTGGTCGCTATATGAAGGCTTTGAAATTCCGTTCTTTTTGCACAACCAAGAGATAAGAGTGAATAACGACCATCCATTTGAGAAAAGCTTAAGTATTGCAAAATCCACACGACTAACGAGTATTCGTGGTGGACGAAGCGGCGTCAGGGCGGGTTTCCTCCGGGTGCTCCGGTTTCCCCCGCCATCTCATTCCACCGGTGCTCCATCTTCATTCCATGTATCATCAGAGTCACCGCCTGCGGTGCCGCAGTAGTAGAAGCGGGCGTTAAACACTACAACAACGACTAACGAGTTATATCTCTGAAATAGTTCACTCCAAAAAAAAATGCATTTCAACATAACATATGGTTTAACAAGATCTGCATTTTGTAAGATTTGGTCTATCTCTTACAGTTTTCCAGTTATGCACACACACATACACACACAGACACACACACATGCACACACAGACATACACACACACAGACATACACACACATACACACATACACACACATACACACACATACACACACAGACATACACACAGACATACACACACAGACATACACACACATACACACAGACATACATACACACATACACACACATACACACACAGACATACACACATACATACAGACATACACACACATACACACATACACACACATACACACAGACATACACACATACACACACTGACATACACACACAGACATACACACACACATACACACATACACACATGCACACACAGACATACACACATACACACAGACATACACACATACACACACAGACATACACACACAGACACACACAGACATACACACACATACACACAGACATACACACACAGACATACACACACGCACACACAGACATACACACACAGACATACACACACATACACACACATACACACATACACACACAGACATACACACACATACACACACAGACATACACACAGACATACACACAGACATACACACACATACACACATACACACACATACACACAGACATACACACACATACACACACATACACACATACACACATACACACACAGACACACACACAGACATACACACACAGACATACACACATACACACATACACACAGACATACACACACACGCACACACACAGACATACACACAGACATACACACACAGACATACACACATACACACATACACACATACACACAGACATACACACACATACACACACAGACATACACACACATACACACACATACACACACAGACATACACACACATACACACAGACATACACACACATACACACATACACACACAGACATACACACGCACCGACACAGACATACACACACAGACATACACACACATACACACACATACACACACAGACATACACACGCACCGACACAGACATACACACACAGACATACACACACATACACACATACACACACAGACATACACACGCACCGACACAGACATACACACACAGACATACACACACATACACACACAGACATACACACACATACACACACAGACATACACACACACAGACATACACACACACGCACCGACACAGACATACACACACACATACACACACATACACACACATACACACATACACACACAGACATACACACGCACCGACACAGACATACACACACAGACATACACACACATACACACACAGACATACACACACATACACACACAGACATACACACACAGACATACACACACATACACACATACACACAGACATACACACGCACCGACACAGACATACACACACAGACATACACACACATACACACATACACACACAGACATACACACGCACCGACACAGACATACACACACAGACATACACACACATACACACACAGACATACACACACATACACACACAGACATACACACACACAGACATACACACACACGCACCGACACAGACATACACACACACATACACACACATACACACACATACACACATACACACACAGACATACACACACATACACACACATACACACACAGACAGACAGACAGACAGACAGATAGATACACATGCATCTAAAATGCTTTTTTGGGGGGATTCAGATGCCTCAAAGCATATATCCGTTGATATCTCGACATCGAATTTTTGGGTGGAATACAATACTTCCCCTACTTACTATATGTAGTAGAGAAAGTAAAAATAGTCTAATTTTCTAATCGACATAATAAGGGAAAAACTACTGAAATTAAAATCAGATAAGGGCGCTGAGGGAGTTGACAGTTCTTTAGGAAGTGTAAAACAAAAATGGTTGAGAAAATTGCGTCCACTAGAAGTAGATAGTGTGTATAGAGTGAAATAAGCACGGTTTCCAATCTTCTAGACTAGAGTCATTAAGTTAGGCAATATTCACAAGTTTGAGGTTCAATACAGTCATGATTGAGGAATATCTATTTGTTAATAATTATATTGAGCTATAACAGTAGAGAACTGAGTGTAATGATGTACCTATGTATCTAAATATATGGCGAAATTAATCTGCCCAGATAAACCCATGCTTACAAGAAAGAGCTTTTTCACTCTTACTGGTATTTCACCGAGATGTCGAATGTATACTAAAAATGCATTTCATCATTGATACTCCACGTTCTTTTGTATTTAGCAACACTTCAGATAACATTTAAGGTAATCAGCGTAGGTATTATCATTTACTGCGTGATGAAAGGTAAAGTCACTGGAATTAAGCAATTCTTAGCAACCACACCTCGAGTTCTTTGTTTTGTCTTTTTCTTGGTACAGCTAAGAGTTCGCAGAAGCAGGGTGGTAATAACATACTATTTACAACATGAAGCGCTCCTTACTATGTCTAAATGTTTACAAGCTTGTCTGAGAAGATGGGCAAACCAACCATTAGAGGACCGCTCTAATAAAATCCTGTGTTACCGAAGCAAAATAAAATAGTTCTCAGCATATTTATATGAAGTAGTGCATACTGTTACTGGCAGGAGCAATAAAGCATTTGTGTGTGGCTGCTGGAGAAAATACTTTAAATTAGGGTAATGAGTGTTACTTGGGGTCACTTGAAACACGGAGACAGCTTTTAATATAGTCTTCTTCTTGTGCTCCTCCTCCTCCTTCATCTGCTCCTCTTCCTCCCTCTACTTCTTCTTCTTCTTGTTCCTCTTATTCTTAAGGCTCTACAACTTCAAGTGGAATGTTTCGGCCTTCTCTAGAGTGCTTTCTGCCCAGGGCGAGCGGATTCCAGCTCTTGACACCAGTTTCCTAAGTCGTTTATCACCTGCATCGTGCTTTCATCTGTTTTAGGTCTTCCTTTTGGTCTTACTCCATATTGATTCCACTTCTTTGGGTAATCTTCCCTTTTCCATTCTCATTATATGACCCAAGCATCTTAAAGTTTATGATTTTATAAAATTAACAATAGCTTTTTAATTATTTCGAAGATACAATTCATTTCTTTTGTTTATTGATCCCAGAATTCTCCTAAATATTTTGTTTCAAATCTTGTAATTTTATTGTGTCTGCTTCCTTGAACACCCCGTTTACAGAGGCAAGAAACTTTAGGTTCCACTTTTGTAGAAGTCCAGCTAGAAAAAGTATACTTTGCTTCCTTGGGATATTCTTGCTTTACTTTATTCTTCTACCAATTATTATCACTTAGTATCATGGCTAGATATTTGTAGGAAACTAGAGCACTTATTTAAAAAAGATTGTAACATCCAATTCCAGAACGTTCTTGCGGTGTCTTCTCTAGTCTTCCAGAGGCTCCTGCATCGAAGCAATCGTTCGTGATTATATATTAGCTTTGTTAAGCCTCTGCTTCAAATACAGCTTTATCCATTCCTTTCCCAGCTCTAACAGTATGTTCTTTTGTCTGCAGATTTTACCTTTCAACCAGGACTTTTGGTATTTCGATTCACAAAAGCAACTTTTGCAATATCAACCAAGTTTATTAACAGCCACCTGCAAATATTCACTGACCGTTAGGTCCATTGTGTTCATTGATCCTTTGTCTTGTTTATAGCACAGATTGATATCAGAGCTCCTTTCATCTGCATTATCATCATGGTGCTTGAATGTAGATGTTTACTAGCAGGGGGTCACAGCATACAGATATGGGCACTTTTAAAAATACTTTATTTTTTAATGTTTTATTAAATGCTTTCATATTGACATATTCATAATATCTCAAAATTAGCTGCATTGCTTCTCTCAAAGTCTTACTAGAATTTTAAAAGGATTCAAACTGGTTTTCTTTGTAATATTTTGTTACGACCAAACAACATGTTGCGTAACGTCTAAGAAAACGTTAGACACGTGAAACAGTTTTATTTTGCATATATAATGGATGGAGAACATATACACTTCATTTACCGTATTACTATCTTAAATATATGGCATTTTAATCAAAATAAATTGAGCCATTTTTTTAGAAAATAAAAGTTTCCAAAAATTTTCCATGTAAAGAGTAGTTTAGGGCTTAGGAATTTTCTTCAAACTTTTTGTGTCGCATCCTTGAAAGATATTAACCTTAAATACCAACTATGGTTTTAACCGACTTTTCGTTTTTGAGTTAGGTACGCCCTTCACAGAGACAGCAGACACACAAACACACATACACACGCGCGCGCGCGAACACATACACGCACACACACGTACATACACACACACGCACACACACATGGACCGTTTTGTAAAAATGCTTGTTTTTGATCCAGGGAGCTTTAAATATGTATTTCTGGTGATAATTCAATATCAAACTTTTGGGTCGAATACAATACATCCCCTGCTTACTATGTATATGTAGTAGAGAAAGTAAACATGCTTTTTATTTAGATTCAGGGGTCCTCAAAGCGTGTGTTTCCACTGAAATATCGGTATCGAATTTTTGGGTGGAATGCAATACCTTCTCTGTCTACTACCTACGTATGTGGTAGAGAAAGTAAGACAGAAAAGACTTGGTGGAGCATCATTTTCATTTGCCTTATCGGGGACGTTCTTGTTGCGTCGCCACAATAAATTACTAATCACGTGAAGAGAAAGTAATGTTCTATTTTTGTGTTAACAGTGATCCCTGTTGCTACCACATTTATCAGGAGGACGATAGCTTATCGCCTGATAGCAATTGTGTCGTTCGTCCGTGTTTCCTCATGTTTACGTAGACCGGCCGAATATGTGTTGCGACATTTCCTGGCTCAAACACATTTTTACGTCTCAACAAAGTTTGTTATAAAAGCAGACAATTTATCAAAGGTGAGCGAAAGCGTATGCTAAAAGTAGTATTTCAAAATAATTTAAATAGCAATTGAAGTTTCAGCACAGACGTAACTTGGGGATTATGTGACGAAGACAGTGAAAGCAGATGAACAACAATAGCAACAACAACAACAACAACAATAATAATAATAATAATAATAATAATAATAATAATAATAATAACAATAATAATAATAATAATAATAATAATAATAATAATAATAATAATAATAATAATAATAATAATAATAATAATAATAATAATAATAATAATAATAATAATAATAATAATAATAATAATAATAATAATAATAATAATAATAATAATAATAATAATAATAATAATAATAATAATAATAATAATAATAATAATAATAATAATAATAATAATAATAATAATAATAATACAATAACTTATAATCGAAAATACAGTTCACGCAATCGTTTTTTAACACTGAAACATTCAAATGAAAGCCTGGATGCAAGTAACTTGTTTTCAACAATTGTTGCACCAATATCTCATTCTGATGAAGTCGCCGCTCGGGTGTCATTGAAATGTTTATTTCAAACGTCTCTACACAGAGAGTTTGTACAGTCACTAACAAGTGGAATATTGTAGTTCCAATGACTATTTCATTTCGCAATGAATAAAACAGTAATTCTTTTTTGCCTGACATAACTTTGTCTTCTGTCGTGTCACTGTCAATGTCATTATCCCAGTTACTGTTTCTGTCCCAATGTCTTCAATTATAATTCTTTCAGTTCCTTCTCCTCTCTTTCGTCAGTTTCTTTTGGTCTTGTTGAGACGTAGTTTTTTTTCTAGGAGTCCTAAATGATGTTCTTTCCCCTTCATGTTTTTACCGTCCCTCCATTTCCTTTGATATTCATTCCATTCGATCTTTTCAGGGTTGAGGTGTCGGCGATGGGTGACGGCGGCGCTGGCTTGTAAGGACTTTGTGCACTGTAACTGCTGTTCTCGGCATATGGTGGTGTTGTGGTTGCTTGCCTTGCTGGGACGTGCCGGCGTCGAACCCTGTGTGCTGAAGGCTGTTTGACGAACTCTGGCGCTGTGATGAAGAACTTCCAGCTCACGTAAGGGACCCTTGCGCTGTTTCGCATCCCCTAGCCCTGTTTCTGGCACACCGGCAGAGCGTTCCCAGCCCATCCCTTCCTCTCTTGGGTTTGATATACTGAATCTAGATAGGTATGTGCGTGGAATGCTACCAATCCAAACCTCTCTCCTATTATAGGTAGGTAACAGAGAAGGTGAAAATTACTTGACCAATTCCATAGTTACTGCAGTCCCCACTCTTTGGGGGCATCCCTGGGCTTTAGGGGGATCGAAGCCTAAGGGAACGTCTGGCCAGGTCCGGATACGTTCTATCTGGAACCGTTAGTGACCCCGTCCATCCTTGTACACATAGTCACCAAATCTAGTCACCCTTCGGATCTTCCACTCATCCCTTCTTCCCAGGAATCACGTTTGGAGCAACAAAAAGGGCCATTCTGAGATATTTTTGCTGCCCCTCGGTGATCTGTTCGTCTGCACTTCATCATTTTCACAACAAACATTTCTGACAACTCACTAAAGCGGAAATACGTGACAAGCAGCCTTGTCTCAATCGGAGACGCTTACGTAATGAGCGGCTATAATCCACTTCGCCCCTTTAGTCGGAGGGACAGACAGTCAGTATCCAGTGACGGACACAAACAGGCGATTCCATGGCAGTTTCTAAGTCATACCTTGAATTTTCTGGGAATGTTCTCAAAAGACCTCTTCATTCTGGATGACATTTTCATAAATGGTAAACACCAAGAGACAGACAAAGATTTACTAAATAAAAAATGTGGGTGTCGTTAAAATACACAATTTATGCCAAATACTTCGTTTTTATTTCGTGTGAACCATTTCCGAGACATTCTTTACCATTTGTTTTAATTTGGCAATACTTATACATTTTTCAGATAGGAATACGTCATTCCTTTTTTGTCTCTTGCTCTTGAAAAGAGAACGGAATTAAAAAGTCATCGCATAGTAACCAGCTCTTAAAACATTTCACTATCGCTTAAAGCAGGGGTGTCAAACAGCACTCACCAGGCGTGAAAAATTTTCCCCTATTTTCCCTCCCTCCGTGTTGATCAAATCGGAAAACGGGAAAAACAAAGCGAAAACCGGTTCTACTAGCGCGTGCTACTGCAGTTAAGGAGGGGTGGACTCCTCTCTTCACACCCTGGGAGTGATGTTTGATATGCCTGGCTTAAAGGCTACTGTATTGCCATATTCCCCTTGCACCTACAAGAAAATTAGCAATAAGATAATTCCTTAAAATGTTTATGTCGATTAAAATGTAGTATAGTTGGTAGCGCGCTTGCCTCTGGCGCGGAGGACCCGGGTTCGATCCCTGATACCAGCATAGGGATTTTTCTCCCCACTGGGAGGTCTGACACTGGGTGCACTCAGTATCGTCAGGTCCCGGGGGACCAATTGAGAAGCTACATGATGGAGAAGTAGCCGTCCCAGGTTGCGAAGGCCGCATAACTACCCTGGAGGGCTCGGGGCACTGACCACGTCCCACCATCCAGTACTACACTCCATCAATGACGCCTTTAGTGGGCAGAGGTGGGGGACGTAGCGGCTGGGCGGCAAGCCTTGGGCCTTCCTGAGTTGTTGCGCTAGGGGTTTATTTTATTTTTATATAAAGGGATAAGCAACACAATGCAGGGCTGCAGGTTTAAGAATGGCATAGTCCACGTATAGATGAAGGAGGTAAACCCAACCTCTTCTCTTTCGGAAACGCTGGACATCGCTGCGCTAAAATATCTTGAACCTTTATTTCTCTGCTCCTTTTAAAGGAACTACTATTTTCTTATGTAGTACTCTTGGTATATCGCAATGAACCTTGAACTTTCTAACAGAATTCCGGCAACAAGAATGTGGTTTCTGTGGCTTGTTTTCGAAGAACAAGATTACTAATAAACACACGCATTTGAGGAAAAAATATGACATGGACAAGGCTAGGAAATCCCTTTAAACTTGCTTAAAACTATTGTTACAAAAGCAGTAAAAAATATCCCGTAACAGTACTTGTTAATAATATTTGACTCTACTCTTACTTTCTCTACTACTTACCTATGCATAACTCTGGTGTTTGCATTCACGTAACTTTCATTGGCTATTATACTTTATTACATTCTCTACTATTGCCTATAGGGAGTGGAGGATGAAATTTCATCAGAAATACAAGTTTTGAATCCAAAACGAAATCCGTGTCTCTCTGCGTTTGTGAACAACATAACACTCACATGACTTTCTCTACTCTAGTACAAATTATCCTTACAAACTCTTATTCCTCTATCTACTTCATTTTAACCGAGAGAAACATTTGCAGAAATTGATTTGTTGTATGTTTCCTTGTAAACACAATGCGAATAAACAAATACGTACACTAGGTTTATGGGTGAATATAGGTACAGTTTTTAAAAAATTGCAGGTTTTAGGTTTCTCTGCTACTTCTAGTAAGTAGGGGAATTATTGTGTTCGCCTCAAAATTTCCATGTCGAGATTTAGCCCGAAATATATATTTTAAGACCCCCTGAATTTAAATTAAAAAAAAAAAAAAAAAA
>CM060964.1:320645512-320665512 GCA_030765045.1 Tenodera sinensis
ACAACTCGATGTTGGGTTTATGAACGAAATGTTAATGCACGCGCATCTCACACTTCGATGCGCTACAGCGTCCAAACCGTACATTCCCAGACAGGGGTTCCTATTCGAAAACCCACCAGTTTGTCGTTCCACACAACATAACAAGCGCTGTCGGTGTTTTTTTGAGACATTGTATATGTATGCATATAAGGAAGTTCGGGCAACATGGAATAACAGTTCTATTTTCGCCATATTTGAAACAATAGTATTATAATTTGACTAATTGTGTTTTCAGTGAATAAATTGTACCTTTTTAGAGACTTCTTAAAAGTTACTTTGAACAAAAAATTGGAATTTGTTATTAATTTTCGATAAAAAGTGCCTAACTGTTTATTGCGGGTAATATGGGATAGGAAGGGTAATATAGAAAACTACATATGTTTCCCAATTAATAATGTTTTCAAGTAGCAAATATACATAAGAGCTTATTTATTCCTTGCTAAAGCTTTTTCTCGCATAATAATGCACAGAATTGGATTACGTAGTATGAACATAAGCCACAAAGTATAGCGCTGGTTTTATTTTGCATTGAAAATTTTTTTTGCAGAAATTGCAAACATAATCAAGCTTTTCCACTCCTGCACACTTATTGCGCACGTTACACATCAGGCACTGGATCCAAAGTTCCCCTTTTCTATTGTTTGAAAACTTGACACTGCAGAAAATGCACTCTGCATGTCCATCCGAGGGAAGATGTCTCCCCATTACTGTGAAATTTGTTTGGCATTTCTTGAGGAAAAAGCATGCATTATAAAAAATTCCAAAATTGTTATAAATTCTATTCATCAGAAACAATCGGGGTGTTATGTGTAACATGATATAAATGGAGGGTAATATAGGATGCCAGTATTCCATATTACCCGCCACGCCATATTGAAACAAAGGATGTCACTGCTCGAAAATAACAAAATAAAAACGAAAGATCTGTGCAGCACGAATGTTTCAACCTTTGTTATAGTCATAATATTACCCTTTTTTGACCCCAACGCAACAGCCCATGAACGACCAAGGCTTGCCGCCCAGCCACTGCGTCCCCTACCTCTGCCCACTACAGGCGTCATTGGTGGGGTGCAGTACTGGAGGGTGGGACGTGGTCAGCGCCCCGAGCCAGTTATACGGCCTTCTCGACCTGGGGTCGCTACTTCTCCATCAAGTAACTCCTCAATTACCCCCCCCTGGACCTAACGAGGCTGAGTGCACCCCGTGCCAGACCTCCCAGCGGGGGAAAAATCCCCATGCTGGATATCAGCAACAAAGAAGCAAGTAACGAGTATTCCCTATTACTCCATATTACCCGAACTTCCTCTATGTTGAATTTTCTAGCAATTGCTTATGAACTCCTCTTCATTCCGAACGAATTTTTTTAACCTTAGAGTGGCTAACCACTTTACCCCGTAAATCACGTATTTCATGTGGGACAATGATAAACGTATTCTACTGCCATGTTATTTCATTTATGTAATTTTATTAGTGAAATAGTGGAAATAAATCGGACTTAAGCTTCAACTTCCCTCAGGATAAATTCTAATTATCACACGTAGTGTTACGAACAAAGGCAGCCTTCAGATACTTCTGAGAATAAATTAGAACGATTACTGTTACGATACTTATGTAGAAACTTGGAAACACGCATTCTTAGAAGTCGACCTAATTGAAACACTGAAGATAATGTCCTTCATGTTAAAGCACGATTTTACACATTTTACGCACGATAAAGGCAATTGTAACTTTCCTTTGCTTACATTTTATATTATCGTCTTGACAAGAGAAAATCACAGCGCGGTGATTAGTGGCAACCATGCCTAGCTTTTTGTTCATTACATACTAGTGTAGAAATAGAAGAAATTGAAATAAACAAACCTGTAAGATGGGGTTAAATAGCGGGCTTCAATTACTTGTAGGGGTGTATTCATGGACGTTCTCATTATAGGTTAGGTTAACTAATGACTTCCGGCCTGACTGACTCGAGGGATACCTTGACCGACCTTGATTTCTTTACCTGTTAAACATACAGTTAAATGTAGACATTTCCAGGCCGTGAGCAGACTGCGCTCAGTGAGTACCAGTTCCCCAGTCCTGTACTAACGTGCGCAAACGCCGAATTGCGGATTTAAATTTATCCTGACAAAGAGGGCAAGTTAGGGATGGTGTATCTCTAAAAATGCCTGTCCTTCAAGTTGTGATTTTGTCTCTTACGAATTAAAAGCCTGAACTAAGACAATGCAAACCGAGTGGGGTGTTTCAGGCGGTAACGCCTGTGACTCGCATTCGGAAGGTCGCGGGTTCGGTGCCCGAGGCCGACCTTTCTGACCCATGGGCTTTTTCGGAGATTTTCCCGGGTCAACAGGAGAATGCTAGGAAGGTTTTGCATATCCTCTGAATTTTCTGCCACTCCATATCGTTAGATTAATAATTTCATTTCGCCCACCATTCAGTTAGGTTCTTTCAGGGTTGCAAGCGTCGGCGAGCGTGCGGCAGCAGCACCGCAGGGGGAGCAAATGCACTCTGAAATCTCGTACCCGGATTGGAAGACGAGCGTATGGTTTCCGGGCCCCTCATTGTATGGTACATGCCCGAGGAGGTAGGGGAACCGGTTTCAGGGCCCCGCGCCCCCCTTGGGAGTACGACCCGAAGGGTTGAAAGAGATACTGAGCATAGCCAACCTTCGCCGGGGTGCTCCTAACTGGGAAAATGTAGGGACCCTGCCCTCTGCTCTGTTGTGGCAACATTCCGGCTACCCTTCGGATCCATTCGCCTCATCCATCCTCCCATGGGGTGCCCCGCCAGGGGGCATAGGCACAAAAATCGCCTTTCGGTCGTGGTGCTAAGCTTCGCTCCGAAAATTCTTATTGAGTCATTGAGTGAAGACAATACAAAGGAAATGTGTATCAACATATGAAAATAGAGCATTACGCAGTTGGTGTACCTTAAGCGGAGATTAATAGTTATATTCAGCCACTCTTACTTTGCTAAAATCTTGGCTCATTGTATCAGAAATTATTTATGATCTCAGACTGAATTTTTAGAGCATATACTTACATACCCTCTAAATTCACTGGTGTACTGTTATACAATTTGTGGTTTATTAAGGAAGCTAGTGCCTTTTTTCTTCGTTACATACACCTTTGATAAAATATATTTGCATAGAAAAACCGCATTGTTTGGGCATAAGGAATCTGCTATGCCCAGAAGTTGTATCAATTTGTAGAGCAAAACTTCGCTTTTAAAACATACCTGTCTATTTCAAAGAGTGTAGGAATTATGATTCTCTTTTATAAATAGGTGCTGAGTTCGATTTACAAAATGGCAGATGCTGTATAATTTTTAAAAATATATGTAAACTACTGTGCTTAGAGTGATAAAATGCATATGAATTTAAAGAGAAAATCCCAATTTATAAGACCAGACAAACAATTAAAATTGTAATTTTTGGAAATTTTCGGCATTTTGTCCACTCTTAATGTACGAGTGAATATAACCCGAGGTTTCTACAAGCCAAAGTGAAGAACATCTTATATCTCTCAATTAAACATCACATTAAAAACAAGATTAGAAACTCGACTGCCTGGCACATTATTTCCACAGAATAAACATCTTACAAACTCCACTTTGCACACTGTGTGACTCCAATGAAATCATGGACAGCATACATCTTAGGGCCTGTCCTGCGTTTCCTCTGAGGATGACACCATTTCAAAATACTGGAAGGCCAGACAGCTAATGACCATACGCAGTGCATTAGATACCTACCTACATTTCCGAGCTTTATAATTAATCACTGCTATGGTTTTGTTTCATGATTCTTTTCTTACAGTATATCTCCGTCGGGAACGAAGGCGATAAATGACAGTTGCCGCACAAACAGTTGCTAGGAGGAGGAAGAGAAGTGGTCGCAAGCACCTGCTGGTTTGATGACTATTTTGTTGTTAACATTTTTTTTAAATTTAATTAACGTCCTCCAACATTGTGTCATCTCGGACGAACTTGTTGTTAAAGGTTAATAATCTACATGATATATGGCTTACCTTATTCTTTAGTCGCTGAATTCCCCTTCAGGGTGAGAATCCCACAGAGATCCGCATAATGCATTCGGTTTGCAGCCCGAAATTTAGGAAAATCACTGTTAAAGAGCAAAGGAATTCACACAAACACAATGAGCAACAGGGTACTGTTGATTAACCAGAAAGTACCTGGCTATGACATTAGAGATTTTGCATCTATTCAGCTGCCTTCGTCTGTCGCGGAGATTCAAGCCTGGTGTAGGCAGTAAATTGGTACTTACGAACACAGGGCTGGTGTTAAAGAACAGCTGCGAAACATGGGTCTAAGCTCTTTGTAGCAAGTAGCAGAAATACGTTCATAAGCGGGATAGAAAGAAATGTTGGTTGTAATAAAAGAAATAGTTTAAGATTATGCTAGTGCAGAGAGCTTGAAATATGCGTCTTTAGGTAGATATGCTATACAACGGAGGGGAATACCTCGCGTACCGCGACCTACATGTATCTATTGTGACTACCACCCCCAGGTGGAACGGATGAAGTGAAGCAACCAAAGGAGGCTATAGACCTCAGACAGCCAGGCCACCGATATTCGCAGAAGTGCCTAAAATTTCCTAGCTCGAAGGACCGGAGCTGCTCACAGAGGGCAATGAACGACCCTTGCAACCAGGCAGCCCTCTGGTGCCCATGACGAATACTGTTTCATTGGAGCAAGAAACCGCGCCTTCTTTCCGGCACTGCATCTCACCACGAAACGTACAAACGACACCTCAAAGACACGAAGGAAATAGAATGAAAGGGAAGAAAGGGAACAGAAGTCGTGACAGAAGAGAAGCACTGCAGCATTCGCCTATCAACAAGGGCAACCACGAAAACCCAAGGTCAGAGTAGGTGGTTGCGGACATTGAATCCAGGACATCCCGAATGAAAATGTGAGGTTACTGTGCTTTCAAATCTAACGAGTTTGTTATCGCGTCTGCGTTCTGAGCAAAAGTTCATCTTTTGCAACATAAGACGCTGCGAAATTGTTATCACAATGAGGCAACACAATTGTATGGTTAAACTGATTGGCATGTGTACAGATTAGGAAAATGTTAACTTGTAAATGAAGAAGAGACGTGATACAACCTTGAGGGTCTCAAGATCACTGCCCACGGCGATCCTACTGGCGATATGCCATCACTTTCACATGACCCGTACTTGTTGGAAGGCCAATCCTATGTTCACTGCACAATGGATCATAAGCATTCAAATCATCCATTAGCTTTGACCTTGCAGACGGCCACACCTTAGTTCAGGACCAGAGTTGGATGATTTTAGCGGTACTTCTCTCTTCCTCAGCTAATGAGAATGTCGTCATCTCTGGCCAGCTTCATTGTTCACAGCTTCAGAGATAATTATCAGGGATGATTCTCCCTTAAGGGAACCCGGGACTGAAATATGACCGAAAAATTATCAAATTAACCATTTTTAACTTTATGCATATAAATGTTCCCCAAACTTTCAGTCATCAATTGGCAGTGACAATTTTTAGTTTGCGCCATTTTTAAAGGTCTAGCGTGGGCTTTAAATACCATGTGTGTTACATATCAACGTTCCTTTTCTGCTTAAATTTTCGGCCATTTTGGAACAAAATATGGGCCAAAAAGGGCTAAAAAACAACCAAATTCAGTCTCAAGGTCGCGGATTCAAATCTGACCAAACAGCTCCATGTCATTAGATTTACTGGCATGTAAAAGAACTCCTGCGGGACGAAATTCCGGCCCACTGGCGACACTGATGTGATCCTGGCAATTGACAGCGTCGTTAAACAACACAATAATTTTTAATAAACTATCTGCTCCATGCTCATTAAATGTTGTGCTATGCTCCTAGAATTATTCCAGCATGTGCCCCAATTATCTGGCTTCAACCTCAGTCTTTGGTTTCAAAATATGAAAATTTGTTTAGCTTTAAAAAAATGAGATAGGTACACAAAAAGATTTTAAAAAGTATTTTCAATGTCCATCAAACCAAAGAAATTAACGACTCTAAAAGTAATTATTTTCCCCCCTGGTGTTTGTTGGGCGATTAGAGTTTATCAAATAATAAAACTGCTCTAATATTTTAGATTTTAATGCCCATGCTATATTTTGAATATTAAGGTATTTTCGCATTGTGAATAAACTGGATAATTAATTCCCTCAAAACTATAAAACAGATTGTGCTGGAACTTTATGTGGTAGTTTATAACATAAACACCCTAAGTATGCAAACTATTGAGTTTATATGTATAAAAATATATAAAATTCAAATTTCAGTCCCAGGATCCTTGGAAGACACCCAAGGGCTAAAATTGATTTTCTAAAATAAAACAATAGTGCTATAGATTTCAGTTCTTGCACAGCAATTAAATAAGTGTCTGTACAAATTTCCATTTGAATATGTAATTGGATTCATTACATATTAATTTGCGCCAATTTTATAATCTGTAATCAATATTTATCATTTCCGAAGGATATGTATCAATATTTGCTAGTGTTTGGGTGATGCCACTGTTTCTCGATACTGGATACAAATATTTATTTTTAAGCATCGATCCTCGGTTCTAACTTTATAAAAATCTGTAAAGTTCACAGCTTTTTTCACTGAATTGCTTTATTATCAATAGTTTTCTGTTTATAACTACATATAACTAATTTTATTTTTGTTCCTCATTTCCAAATGCCCACATTGCTTTTTACTTTGCCACTACTAAGTAGAAAAGGTATTGTATTCCGCCCAAAAATTCGATGTGGAGATCTCATCGGAAATATATGTTTTGAGATCCCTGAACCCCAGAAAAAGCATTTTTAGAAAAAGGTCCGCGCGCGCATATGTGTGTGTGTGTGTGTGTGTGTGTGTGTGTGTGTGTGTGTGTGTGTGTGTGTGTGTGTGTGTGTGTGTGTGTGTGTGTGTCAGTCTGTGGACAGCTTAACTCAAAAATGAAAAGTCGGCTAAAACCAAAGTTGGTATTGAGATTTAATGTCTTTCAAGGATCCGATAAGAAGATTTTGAAGAAAATTGTTCCTCCCTAAACTACCCTTTACATAGAAAATTTTTCGAAAATTTTGATTTTCTTGAAAATGGCTCCAACGATTTTGATTAAATGCTATATGTTTGAGATATTTTTGTGGCAAATGAAATGTATATTTTGAATTTTCTGGCTATAGTCTATATAGCCCTGTTTACTCTGGATGGCTTTCGAATAACTCGTAAACCGTAAGAGATAGAAAAATATTACTATACAAAACATGTAGATGTTGCACAATTTATGTCCAGATAAATTTTTTTGTAGAGTAAACCATTTCGGAGATAGTCCTTGCTATTTGTATAAGTTTTGGAGAACTCACTATTGAGTTTTGCTTTCTCTAGTAAGTAGAAGGAAGTATTGTATTCCACCCAAAAATTCGATGTCAAGATAACACCGGAAATATATGTTTGAGACCCTATGAATAAAAAAAACAAAACATTTTTAGAAAAAGGTCCATGTGTGTGCGTGTGTGTGTGTGTGTGTGTGTGTGTGTGTGTGTGTGTGTGTGTGTGTGTGTGTGTGTGTGTGTGTGTGTGTGTCAATCTGTGGACAGCATAACCCAAAAACGAAAAGTTTGTATTTAAGATTAACATATGCAACACGAAGATTTTCTAGAAAATTCCTCCACCCTAAACTACGCTTTACATGGAAAATTTTTTGAAAATTTTGATCTTCTCGAAAATGACTAACGATTTTGATGAACATGCCATATGTTTAAGACGTTTTTATGACTGGATGACTTTTGCAAAACTGGTAAACCGTAACAGATAGACCAAATCTTACTATAAAAATGTAGATCT
Source organism: Tenodera sinensis (assembly GCA_030765045.1). Lineage (NCBI taxonomy): Eukaryota > Metazoa > Arthropoda > Insecta > Mantodea > Mantidae > Tenodera > Tenodera sinensis. Next base: position 320,653,402 of record CM060964.1, read on the forward strand.
TGCTAAAACGCACAATTATTTATGTCCATTTCTTCAAATGGAACATTGTTATTAATTTTTATGTGTTCGCCATGTAAAGGGAACAGAATTTGAAAGCTTTAAAAGATTTGACTGTCGCTCAAAGCCTTCCGTATTCCCATATTCCCCTTGTACCTACAAGGAAATAAGCAGTAAGATGATTTCTGCAAATGTTTCTCAACTAACTCGAAGAAGATATGTGATTAAGAGATTGTAAGAATGGTTAGTACAAGAATAGAGAAAGTTATATGAGTGCAACACATCAAATTTTTACTTGTCTACTGCCTAACTATAATAAGCCGCACAAGTATAATATTCCACCCAGTAATTCGATATCGAGATTTTACTGGAAATTTATGTTTTGTGCTCCCTGAGAAATTCATGTTTAGAATAAGGCCTGTAGGATTGTGTGCGTCTATGTTTCTGTGTGCGTGCGTGCCTGCGTACCTTCGTGCGCGTGCGAGTGTGTATGTATGTGTGTGTGTGTGTGTGTGTGTGTGTGTGTGTGTGTGTGTGTGTGTGTGTCTGTCTGTCTGTCTTTGTGAACAGTACAACTCAAAAACGAAAAGTTTGTTAACTACTAAATATGGTATTTAAATTCAGTGTCTTCCAAGGACGCGACATGAAGACTTTGCAGCAAATACACCTATCCAAAGCTACTCTTTACATATAAAATTATTCGTTGTTTTTTATTATCAAAAAATGGCTCTAATGGTTTTGATAAAAATATCTACCACATGTTTAAGATATATGGATGATAAATAAAATCTATATGTTGAATTTTTTGGGAATGGCCTCTGAAATCCTCTTCATCCTGAATGACTTGTGTAAACGTTAAACCGTAAGAGATGACATAATCTTACTACGCAGAAAATGTAGATGTTAAAAGACATAATTTAAGTCAAACGCACTTTTTGTGGTGTTGACCATTTCATCTATTCTGTCATTGGCTTGAATGTTCAATCACTAATTCCTTTTAAGCTCATCTGTCGTCATTCTCTTTTTTCTCTGTCGTGATCATCAAAGAGCATGACATTTTTGAAAGCCATCACATTTCGACACTCGCTTTAATTATCGCTCAGCCTACTGTGTCCTTCATACCCACAACAAAATGTGTAAATTCAGTCGGTAGAACACATACTTGCTGTGCGAAGAGTTCCGGGTTCGATTCCCGGTTGCGGGCTGGGGATTTTTCTGTAGTCAGTATTATTCTCTATCCTCCCCAGAGCCTGGAGATAGGAATGAGTGTGAATGTGTGATTTAATATCTGAAAAATATAAAATCCAATGATAACTGTATACGAGTTAACACTGTTATCTCCAAAAGTAAAAAGCCCGTTTCTGTGGTTTGGTGGTAGCGTATCTGGCACACACTCAAGAGGTCACGAGTTCGAACCTCGCTTACGGTGAGTTATCCAGATAAGATTTTTTCCGAAGTTTTCCCTTATCTTGAAAAAAACCGAATGTCGGTAACTTTGAGCTCAAAGGTCCTCGGGCTCACTTGAGCATCATTTCACTCATTCATCGTCCGATGTGATATACAGTGGAACTTGAATAATTTGAAGCTGAAGGGGCAAGAAAGGAAATTGCATTACAAAAGTTACGTATAAATTGAGTTTGGCAACACAGTACATATGTCCATTCCTAATTAAGGTTAAAAAGTAAAGAAACTGTATATTTGGGTGAAATTCTATTAATTTTTACATTAAGGATGATACAGTAAAGTAGTATAACTCGAAATAATATAGCCATTCAGTGATTGCCCATTTTTTAAACTCACCGTTTAAAATTGTCTCCTTATTCTTCAGATTAAGTTGAGAAAGAGTCCTGTGGTATCCCGTATTCTTTCGAGATTTCAGATTTTTTCTTCAAACCCTTCTCAGCTTCTCGAATGATGGCGACTTTTTCCGCAAAATTCAATGTCCTGTACTGGACACACGGTTTACTAAGAGACATAGTGGCATTGATTTGCAGCACACTAAACAGTAGGAAGCTCAAGTAACAACTAAAGGCGCACGTGTTTTAAACAAGGGGATGTGGGAGCAGGAGTAGAAGCTCAAGGCCGGCAACTATTCCACTCCCAAAGTACATTCCAACTGCATTCCGACAAAACAAACAACCCCAGGGCGATGACCGCTTTGGCAGAAACACGAACGAAGTTATATTAAATTTCCGTGTTTATATTAATTTTCGACTGACATTTCTGGGGAAAAAAAAAAAAAAACTTCGAATTAAGAAAAATTAAATTCGAATTACATGTGAATTTTATATCGCTTTACTACAAAATTCAAAGGATGAAGACCACTCTTGAAATTAACGACGATTTCGAATTATAAACGTTCGAATTATCCGGGTTCCATAGTATTACGTTGTATTAATAAAAAGTGTCCAGAAGTATATTATGACCAATGCGCTTAAAATGGAACAAAAAATTTGGAAATGTAGAATGAAATTTGATCTTGATTAACAAGGAGCCGATAGATGAAAAAAGTTTTGTTAGGAATGGCTTGTAGAAGAGTAGAGAAAGTCATGTGAATGCAAAACATCAGATTTTTTTGCTAACGTGTCGCCTGTTTATTTTTATTAGAAGGGATCTTCACAGAGTTATGTGGTCATGTCACATTTACCTGTATTTCTTTTGTTTAAGTTATGATATCGCCTATCGTTTATATTGTTGCTTTGGAATCGGGAAAATGACTTTTTAAACATCCATTTTATATTCCAACCAAAAATTCCATAGCGAGATTTCGCCGGAAATACAGTTTTACGAAATTATGATATTTTGAAAAATGACTCTAGACGATTTTTATTAAATTAGTATATGTCACTTTTATGACAAGTGAAATGTACCTACATCTCGAATTTTGTGAGAAGAGTCTGCGATACCTTCTTCATTCCAAATGACTTGCTTAGCTGGTAAACCGTGATAGAGACACAAAATTTTACTACAGAAAAATATAGATATCGTTAAATCACATGATTTGTCTTTTCTCGTTCACTATTTGTGAGATATTCTTCGTTATTGGTTTGAATTTTGAACAGGAATTTTAAGGTCATCACATGGTGACCAGCTCTTACAACATTTGACTAACTCTTAAGCGTACTATATTTCCATATTCCCGTTATACCTACAAGAAAATATGTAATTAGACAATTATTAGAAATGTTTATCTGGATTGAGCAGATAGAAAAATAAGCTTTTGTAACAAGTTTGTTGAATAACGGGTAGGGAAATTCATGTGAATGTAATACGTACGACCTTTTCCCATTTAACACGTAGCTATCTTTGTTAGAGCTATGTCTTCTTCTTCTACTACTACTATTACTACTTCTTCTTCTTCTTCCTCTTTCTCTTTTTATTTTTTTTTTCTTCTTCTTCTGCTTGCTCTCCACCAGCATTAAACCTTTCCTGAGGCTTGTTGCGTGATCCGAATGATTAATTCATTGATTTTTCTACAGTTTCCTAGTTCTTCCGACATTTCTTTTTCCTTTGGGTAAGCAGTATAGTATTTTCTTCGCTTAGTATTCCTCATTCATTCTCTCTACGTGTTCTAGCCACTTTTTCTGTTATGGTCTAATTCTTCATTTACATTAAAGATCCTTAATTGAATTCCTATATCACCATTCTTTATTCTGTGTCTTCTAGTAACTCCTAAAGCAGTTCTTATGAATCTTATTTCCACTACATGTAATTTAGTTTTATCCCTATTTGTCATTGTCCAAATTTCGCTACTGTATAGAACTAACTGGGACTGCCATGGTTTTATAGAACTTCATCATCATATCTTTTCTTTTTTTATTTTTAAAGTTCTTTTGATTATTGTTCCACATATTAGTTCCAAAATCTGCTTCTTTAATGTATGATATTGAAGATCCTAAAATTTAAATGTGTTTACTTGTTCAACTATGTTATTGTCCAATGCAAGTCAATGCATTCTCTGCAATGCCATGGATTTAGTTTTATTTTTTGAAATGTCAAAATTATAATTAAGAACTACTCGTATTTTATGCAGTTCAAATAGTGCTGTTTGTAGCGTACTTTCATTATCAGAAATGATTGCTTGGTCATCGGCATATAGGAGTGTCATTACAAAATTTTTGTTGTTATAATCAGTTATATTTAAAATATTTAGCCGCTGTTTGCATTCACGGATTACGTTATCTAGATATAAATTAAAGTGGGTGACGTACTGCACCCTTGTCTTACTCCGATATTCATATCGGCTGACTCAACATTCCCATTTTTTTTTGTTTAATTACGTATCTTTGTACCCTTATATATTTCTTTAATATCTCAACAATATGATATGGTATTCCTCTGTTAGTCATATCCCATAATTTTCTTATTTTTACTTTATAAAATCTATAAATATTATATATGTTGGGCAGTTAAACTCTCTCCTCATTTCTATTATTTGTTTAACTATCGAATCCTGTCTCTTCTAAAAGAATTATTTCAGTAGTATTACGGAGATCTTGATTTACACTTTTTGCATATAATTTATAAATGCAGTTTAACAGGCTAATTCCTCTAATTTTCCGACTTGGTTTTATCCCCTTTTTAAATATGGGCACAATTAATGAAGCTTTCCATTCTTCTGGTTTCTTCTTTTGTTTTTATTATGTTGCATTGTATTTCCTGGTAGAGTGGAAGAGAGTGTATCATGTCTTTTCCTATCAGGTGAAATGAATGAATGAATAAATAAATAAATGAATAAGTAAATAATGAATAAATAAGAAATAAATAAATAAATAAAAGAATAAATAAATATAAAGAAAGTAAATAAATAAGTAAATAAGTGAATACATAAATGAACATATAAATGAATATATAAATGAGTAACTAAATACATCATAAATAAACAAATATATAAATAAATAGGTATAGGTGTTAGACAAGGTAAAATCACACAAGAATGTATTAAATTGACAGTGTAAAAGCACGGGATTTTAGGCCTCAAATGCATGAAAACGTTTTGTCGGGTAGATGCTTCGGCTTCTGAACAAAGGAACACAATAGATTGAGAGGGAAAATCCGCCCACTAATGATAATGAATCATCCCATTCAACACTGTTCCACTATTTGTTTCTAATGACGCTTAGAGATTGGTTAAATAGCCTTTCATGGCTTATACTGGCAACAGCTGCAGTTATCATTAAACTGCTGTTCCGAAGAGTATTTATGGTTTATTGGGGCAATGAAGTGATCACTATCATTTCGGAAACTAGGATATAAATAAATCTGCTATGCGACCGCAGCTGGAATCGCTTCCAGTGAGTTTGAACTACTTCTGAAAATTTCATTGCCCCAAAGGCAATCGATGAAGTGCTCCGAGAATAGCCATCAAGCACCTACTTTACAGTTTTCTGGTTCACTGGGCCATTGGAGCCTTGAAGAGCTCCTGGAACAAAAGGAAAAACTTGAATGATAACGTACCTACCTAGAATTATCGCCTTCCTTAGAAAGATTTTGGGTGATAGCGGTTATAAAAGATTAGCTAGAAGTTTCCAAGACCCAGTTACAGAGAAATGGAGCGTAACTCCCTTCCAGTCTCTCAATAGCCTTTTCGTTTTTAACTAGCAGATTACACGCGATTTAACTACTCAGCTTTTACTTAGTATTGATGGGGATATTGATAGTGACAGTGCAAAAAAGGCTAATCTAATCTAAAACAATTTGTGAAGGAGGAAACTTATGGCGATGGATCGCAAAATCTATAGCAATTAGGTTTTGAAACTTTCACAGATCTATGCCATTAAGAATTGGGAATAGGTATAAGAAATTAGATTACACTTTCGTTTAAGAGATCAATCTTGGTGGATAAGTGTATAAGGTAAAGTTACTAAGCATCAACAAAGGGCAGAAGCCTTTGCTCTTAAAGGGTGTACTGGACATACATTTAATTATTTACTTAATTGCCCTACTACTCAGTTATACTGGGCTTAAGACACTGCTTCGGCCATACGTTAACCAGGGGTCTACATGAATGGGTGTAATATGTACAATACAGTTATTGCCAATAAAGAGCCGTTTCGCAGAAAAAGTAATTTGTGTCAAATATTTGGACGAATAGATATAAATGGATTATTATTTCACTCACTGTCACATAAATACTCTGTGAAAATTCTGTGACCTTTTTATCTCAGTTCGAATGAAGTGCGTAATGTGTGTGACGTTCCTAAATCTTTCTTAGAAATTAAACTTTGCATATCATTTTAATATTAAATTGAAACCAAACTCATTCGAATTAAGGTAGAAATACATTACAGTGTTATTTACACAAAGTTTGCGCGACCATTTAGATCCATTGTCAAGAAGCTAGATGGCTCCAAATACCTATTTGACACAAATTATTTTTTTCGGTGAAACAGTTCTTTGTTAACAATAATTGTATGTGACATATTTGTTACACTCATCATGTAGAATCCCTGGTTAACGTATGGCAGAAGCACTACCTTCCATCCTCTATAAGTAGAGAAATGTTATATTCAACCCAAACATTCAATAATTCCACCATAGACACACATTTTCTCTCTCTCTGTATGTGTGTAGGGGGGTGTTTTTGTGTGCTTGCGAACATCATAACTCAAAAACGGAAAGTTAGTTAAATAGTAAACCTGGTCAGTGCCTTCCAAGGATGTGACACACATTGATGAATGGAGCTGAAAGACACTCACGTGTAACTATTACTAAAATCTTGTCGAAATGACATTTTCACATAAAATTGTTTACAATTTCTAAACTAAAATATCGAAAAATGTGAGTGAGTGAGTGGGTGAGTGAGTGAGTGAATGAATGAATGAGTGAGTGAGTGAGTGAGTGAGTGAGTGAGTGAGTGGGTGAGTGAGTGAGTGAGTGAGTGAATGAATGAATGAATGAGTGAGTGAATGAGTGAGTGAGTGATTAGGGTTTAAGGGTCCATTGACAGCTAGGTCATTAGAGCCCGGAAACAAAAAATTCTTTCTTAAAGAAGATAAAAGGCCACACTATGTTGTAATATTGGTGAGCATTAAACTCTATTAAATATTATTATTTGTTATTTTCCTTTTATTAAATATTTCATTTCATTCTTAGCAAATAGCACTGGTGAGCTCGATTTTGGTCAAATAATTACTGCTCTCATTCTAAACTCTCACGTAAATATCAACAATATCCAACTCTCTCAAGGTATTACTTATGATAATAAGCATTCATGTGGTCGTTACATCAATATGCTTGTTAAATACTCTTAAGCGTATTAAATCTTCTTATTTTATTAAAGTATCCCTTTAGCCTTCAAGATGAGACAAATATTGAAAATACCGTACCTAAAGGCAGTTACAGTGTTCAGAATACTTTTAATTTCTGGTATTTTATATTTGTGAATATCTTGCCACGGTAGCTCAACGGTAGAGCATCCGAAAGTATACATGGTTGGAGTCCTGGCAGGCACTGAAGCTTTTCAAGTCTGATTAACTTAGCATCAACAAACGGGTAGCTCTCTTATGTTCTTATATATATTGGATGGTCAGTATTTTTGAATTAATATTGATAATAAAAGCAGAGGAACTTACCAAGACCATCCTATCTTCAAATAGTCTAGCTCATTTATAGGGATTAGCGATCACTCCTAAAATATTTAATTATCGATTAAGTCTACTGTATTCCTCTATTCCCATTGTACCTACAAGGAAATGTGTAATAATATCATTTCTATAGAATGTCTATCTCAATTAACATGAAGCAAATAGAACAACAAGCGTTTTTAAGAATGGTTTCTTGAAGAATGGTAAGAGGAAGTCACATGAGTGCAACACAACAGTTTTTATTTTACCTTTGTATATATGGGTACGGAATTAGTAAGCCTTAAATGGCTTTCAGAAAAATGTATATCTGTAATAAAGGGTGCAGAATTTGTTATAAAAGACTCATAAGAAATATGTAAAAGGAATTTGAGGTCTGTGTTATATTTAACACTATGCAAATATTGACTTTAATAGAGTAAATGATATTGTTGTAGACATGTTAAGGACATGTGAGTGTTTCATCACCTTGCCAACAGTGCTGCTTGAAATTTGATAATATGGTGCTCAAGAATTTCAGAATGGGCTGTTTGCGTCAGATGCTGTTTATTTTACTTAATTAAATGTTATATTCCCAAAGAGTGCAAATGTGTTAGCACGTAGTTGTTACATAACTGTATTCTCCTCGGCTGCCAGCGTTTTGCGCATTTGGCAACGGCAGAATTTGGATTTGCATACTGGAAAGGTGAGCGACATCTCTCGCAAGTCCTTCTCCAATAGAGGGAAGGGTTTTACGTAACCATAACGCTAATAGTACATAATACCTATTGAAAAGTGATTCAAGCATATACTTACAGGTGAAATTATTGATTGTCCTGATTCGCTCCGTCTCTCTTTCAAAATCAGAGAGTAAGGACCTGTGTTTCTTCCCACTTTCGAAACTTAATGTGACACTCGAGTAGGGGGATCATTAAAAAGGAGGCGACAGAGAAAGAAAATGTGAGGTGAAACAGCTTTCTGTATCCATCATTATTCCGTACAAATTACTTATGGGTATCTAGCGAGTAACGTTTCTGTTTGCTACGTTCTAGATGAATAATCTTTGTGTGTCATATACACAGGCTCCTCGTCAGCCAAATCCTATAGGATCTCGGTCGCCTAAATGAGCCATAAACTCCTATAAATAACTAAAACAATGTTTGTGTGTAAAGTGCATTTTTATTCTCTTTAGTTTATCTTTCGGTACTATACTACACAGTATCATAAGTAGAGATACAACAAGAACAGCTGTATGTTTTGAGACCGCAGAACCCATAAACGCATTTATCGAAAATGTTCCGAGGGGTGTGTGTATGTGTGTCTGTGTGTGTCTTTGTATCTGTGAACATCATAATTCAAAAGCAAAAACTCGGTTAAATACCAAACCTGGTATATAAGTTCTCCATCTTCCAAGGATGCAACAGAAACATTTTTTTTAAAAATCCCACCATTTCAAACACATCCTTTACATGGACAATTTTTCGAAAAATTTGATTTCCTCAAAAATGACTAATGATTGTGATTAAAATGCCATACATTCAATATATTTTCACGACAAGTAAGATGTACATCTTGAATCTTATGCAAATAGCCTCTGAAGTGCTTTTCATTCTGGAAGAGTTTTGCACAACTGGTAAACCGTAAGAGATATAGAGAACCCCTTACTGTATAAAAGTGTAGATTTTGCTAAAGTACACAATTGATGTTAAATGCTTAATTCTTTGCGTATTTTTGTTTCCTTTGTGAAGTTAACCATTTCCGAGATATTCTTTGTTATTGGTCTGAATTTTTCAATATTTTAATATTTTCTCAAAAGGGAAGTCGTTATCCATATTTCCTTTTGTACCTACAAGAAAATATGTGATAAAATCATTCCTACAACATGTTTATCTCTATTAACATTAAGAAGAGAGAAGTATAAGGTTTTCTAAGAATAGTTTCTTGAAGAATGGTTTGAGAAAGTCATGTGAGTGCAGCACAGCAGTTTACTTTCTCTACTACGTGTAGCACAGTAGAGGAAATATTGCATTCCATTAAAAAATTCGATGTCGAGATTTCACCGGAAATATATGAGGCCCCCTGAATTTAAAAAAAAAAAAAAAAAAAAAAAAAAAAATAGAAAAAGGTCCGCGTGTGTGTTTGTGTGTCTGTCTGTCTCTCTGTTAGTCTTGGACATCATAAATTAATAGCGAAAGGTCGGTTGAAAACGAAAGTTGGTATTTAAGTTTAACGTCTTTCAAGGATGCGACACGAACATTTTAAAGAAAATTGCTCCACCCTAAACTACCCTTTACATGGAGAATTTTTCGAACATTTGATTTTCTTGAAAATGGCTCTAACGGTTTTGGTTAAAATGCCACATGTTTCAGATTCTTTTATGACAAATGAAATGTGTATCTTGCATTTTCTGGCTATAAACCATGAAGTCCCATTTACTGTGGATGACTTCCACATAACTGGTAAAGCGTAAGAGATAGCCCAAATCTTACTATACAAAAATGTAGATCTTGCTGAAACTTACAATTTATGTACTTTTTTTTTTTTTGTAGAGTGAACCATTTCGAGATATTCCTTGTTATCTCGAAAGATAGCTTCTACTTCTGTCAAATGGAACATCCCTATTCATTTTTGACATATTAACCCTGCAAACAGAACGGAATTTGAAAGCTTTAAAAGATTTGACTATCGCTCAAAGCCTACTGTATTCCCATATTCCCCTTGTGCCTACAAGGAAATAAGCAATAAGATAATTTCTGCAAATGTTTATGTCGACTAACATGAAGAAGATATGGGAATAAGAGATTGTAAGAATGGTTAGTACAAGAGTAGAGAAAGTCATGTGAGTGCAACACATCAGATTTTTTTTTTTTTTTATTTTACCTTTAAATATATGTGTAAGGAATTAATGAATGACTCCTAAATGGTTTTCCAGATAAAGGCATGTCTGCAGTATAGGTGCAGAATTTGAAGTGCAAGGATGTTTACGAAGTGTTTCATGGAGATGTTGCACAAGGTGGCCATAGTTTAAGGCCAGCTGCCTGGCACATTTAGAACCTACAGCAATCGTCGCTTGATGTTCAAGAAATTAAGGAGAGGTTAAAAAAGAAGAAAATAACCAAGACTGACTATAACTTTGTTAGTTATGACTAAGTTAATTGTATTCTTAATGACTCAGTGTATGGTAATATAGTTAGGATGACAACACCAAGGTAGATATATTATGACGTTTAAGAACCACACGACTTTCTATACTAATCTCCCTTGTGTTCATATCTATTCTACATGCGATTCACACAAAAGCTTATTTCTCTATCTACTTCCTGTCAGCCACGTCCAATATTTGTAGCCTGATATAACACTCAACTGTTTAAAAACAAATGATAATTATTTGCCACACATTTCATTACGTGGCCTCTAACAAAACAATTACCATTTTAGTGTGAATTAGTAACATTCAGACCTAAAATGGGGTTACCATATTCCAAGAATAAAAACCAGAAGATATAAAAGGATCAAAAGTGTCCCTAAAAGTAACAAATATACAAAAGCTACTTAGCTAGATGGAATTAATGCTATACTAATTAAATATGGAGGGATTATTTTAGAGTTTTGCTTTCTCCATCTTTTAAATATGTGTTGGTAGAACTGTTCCGTACACAGCTAAAGTTATTTTCTATATTTAAAAAGGAAATAGGATAGACACAGAAAATGATAGAGTAATGAGTTTATTAAATGCAGGATATAAAGTTTATGGGAAAATACTTAATCAAGATTCCAGACTGTTACTGACGCCATCATCTCAGAAGAACAGCGAGGGTTCACGAAGGGACGTTCGTGTAATGATAATGTATTTATAATAAGACAATGAAAAACGCCGAAAATTTGGCCTAGAGACTCATTTAGCGTTCATTGATTATGAGAAAGCCTTTAATAAGGTAAAAAGACCCCTTTCATGGAAAATATTAGAAATACGAGGTTTCTCAAAACACTTCATTAAAACTATAAAGAGTCCCTATGTAAATACAAAAAGATTTTTATGTTTAGTTTCGAAAATGTCGGATGAAGTTTTAATAACCAAGGTGTTCGACAAGGATGTAGATTATCTCCCACTTTATTTAATTTGCATATTGATGACCTATATATGAGTGGGAAGAGGAAATACAGTTTCGAATTATGATCTGACATACTATGAAATTACTATAGGGTGATGACCAGATAGTTATACAAGAAACACAATATAATTTACAAAGAGCAATATATAGATTTAGTCAAAATGCAACGCAGTGTAATTGAATTATATCTACAAATAAGACAAAGATAATGACTTTCAAAGGGAAGAATCCGACCAGATCAAAAATAATAATAAATGAGAACATTTTAGAACAAGTATCCCTCTTCAATTATCTAGGCTATGGTTTTAAGTATGACAAAGACATTGAAAAGAAGCTTAATCGATTTTAAGCTATTTGTGGAGTAATTGGAAGAACTTTAGGAAGAAAAACAAGAAAAGAAACACAAATGAAATTGTATAAAGTTATGGCTGTACCTCCCC
>CM060964.1:320668012-320673012 GCA_030765045.1 Tenodera sinensis
CTTATGACTTTCCCTATTCACTCACTCACTCATCACTCACTCACTCATTCACTCACTCACTTATTCATTCATTCACTCACTCACTCACTCATTCACTCACTCACTCACTCACTTAGTCAGTCACTCACTCAGTCACTCACTCACTCACTCACTCACTCACTCATTCACTCACTCACTTAGTCACTCACTCTTTCACTCACTCAGTCGCTCACTCACCCAGTCACTCAGTCACTCACTCACTTAGTCACTCACTCACTCATTCACTTAGTCAGTAACTCACTCACTCACTCACTTAGTCAGTCACTCACCCATTCACTCACTCAGTCACTCAGTCACTCACTCACTTAGTCACTCACTCACTCACTCACTTAGTCACTCACTCAGTCACTCACTCAGTCACTCACTCAGTCACTCACTCAGTCACTCACTCATTCACTCACTCACTCACTCACTCACTCAGTCACTCAATCACTCACTCACTTAGTCAGTCACTCACTCATTCACTCGCTGATTCACTCACTCAGTCACTCACTCACTCACTCACTCAAAGATATAAAGAAATTGCTCTACTGCTTAGATTTAATCAGTTTAAGAGAGAAATGTTTTGTATATAATTTATTGATATTTTCAATTTTTTTCAGTATGAGTTATGAAAAATATTTAATTTCAGCTCAATTATTTAATATTTTTTAACTAATGCATGGCAGATCTTAATACGTTAATCTCTGAAACTCTCCTGAAAATGTCAAGCTAAAAAGTTATAAACTGGGTTCCAAGGAGCCTTCTGAACACCGAAAAATTCTGGGGAAAAAAGAAAAATGGATTTTAAAGTTAGGCAATATATTTTTGTACTTTACCTAAACTCAATAACCTTAAAAGTCCCCAACACCACATGTGGGACCTTCGGCTACTTGCTTCTTGGCCTAAGTGAGCAGTTTTTGAGAATCTTAAGTTTCCTTGGTGGTTTCTTAAAATAAAAAGTTCCTTTCGCCTTCCAATTTTTCAAAAAATTTACAAATTTACTCTGCTTACACTTTCGCTAATGAAGTAGCTGTTTATTACTGCTTTACTGGCAAGATTACAGAAATTACACAATAACTGCACTTCTCTGTTTACAAGCAAAGCACGTGTCAAACTACCACCAAAAATGGCTGTAACGATTTTCATTAAAATACCATATGTTGGAGTAACTTGAATGGTTGATAAAATGTGTCTCTTGGACTTCTTGTAAATAACTGAGATTTTGCTCATTCGGATTTTGTTTTGTATAATTTCATGCAAACAGCAAACCATAAGAAGTGGACAAAAGCTTACTGCTTCAAAACTGTAAAACACACAACGTATGCAAAGTTTTCTGTCTGGATATTGGTTGCTATTGGTTATAAGTACTTGATATGATCACCATTCATTTGTTTATCGTGTTGTCGAAAGTGTGTGGAATTTCGAAGCCAGTATATTATAGGGACCCACATTTTAAAGATCTAAGTATTCCTTTAATCTCCCATATTGCACTTAACGAAATGTCATGTAATGAAACTATTTAAAATATGTCGTATCTAGAGCACGGAAGCGGTACGTTCCGGGAAATGGGGTTTTCTTCAACTTTTTCTACTCATTCTCACCACAAAGCCTAGGAGTTTTCACCAGGAATTTCCGTAGAACTCGCGTATTTCGTAATGGCTTACCTCAAATTATTACAGTTTAATAAATCAAGTTGAAGCTATTTAAGAAATCTCTAACCGTGCCTGTCATTTATTTACATAAGCTCTCTACCCTGAGATAGACGAAATATCATATTATAGCCAAATGTATTAGAGCCAAATCGATATTTCTCGGTAATTAGATTGCATTTATAAGGTTCTTATATCCCCCTCCAGAAAGGTCCTTTGTGTGTGTGTGTGTGTGTGTGTGTGTGTGTGTGTGTGTGTGTGTGTGTGTGTGTGTGTGTGTGAGAGAGAGAGAGAGAGAGAGAGAGAGAGAGAGAGAGAGAGAGACAGAGCGAGACCAGCATAACTCAAAAAAAACGAAATGTTTGATAAATAACAGCTTGGTACGAGAAATTCAACATCTTCCAAATACGGGACACCTATATTTTGAGTTCAAAGTTTATTGGCCCAAACCGTCCCTGACATAGACAATTCCTTTACTATTCTTATTTACCTAAACTAACGATCTTGATCAAAATGCCACATGTTTAAGATATTCCCTCGCTGTTAAATATATATCTTGAATTTTCTGTTGAAAGACTGTGAAGTTCTCTTCACTCTCGTTGAATATTGTATAATTTTGTCTAAATGTTAAACTATAACAGACAGGTAAATCACTTAGTACACACAAAAAGGCATATCCCGTTAAAACGCATGAGTGTTATATAACTAATTCCTATAAAATCTTGAGTGACATTTACCAGTTTCATTGCTTTTGGTTTTGCAAAGTTTCTGAAGTGCTTTTTTTACCTTTGTTTCTTTTTACTTATTTATTTTAAAATCGCTTTGACAGATTAGACATAACTAAACTCTAAACTCCGCGGTGCAAAAGCCCGATTCCGCGTCAACAGCCCGACGCTGCGTTTCCACTTCTGTCCACAACGGGCGTCAGGAGTGGGAGGCAGTACTGGAAGGTGGGAAGTGGTTAGCCCACCGAGTCCCTCCCGGTCGGTGAATGCGGTCTTTGCAATCTGGTTGGTCACATCGCGACTATACAATATTTAAAACAAATGAGTTCATTACAATTCAAGCGCAATTTTCACTCAGGATTAAGGACGTTAACGTTTCAAATCCAGTTTCATACTACTTCAGTTGGCTCGCCAAAATATATGGTTCAACAATAGTGTGTGTGTGTGTGTGTGTGTGTGTGTGTGTGTCTGTGTGTGTGTCTGTGTGTGTGTGTGTGTGTGTGTGTGTGTGTGTGTGTGTGTGTGTGTGTGTGTGTGTGTGTGTGTGTGTGTGTGTGTGTGTGTGTGTCAGTTGCTTAAAAACCAAAGTTGGTATTTAAGTTTAATGTCTTTCAAGTATGCGACACGAAGATTTTGAAGAAAATTGCTCTGCCCTAAACTACATTTTACATGGAAACTTTTTCGAAAATTTAGATTTTCTTGAAAATGGCTAACGATTTTGATTAAAATGACATATGTTTAAGATATTTTTATGACAAATGAAATGCATATTTTGAATTTTCTGGCTATGGCCCATATACTCCTGTTTACTCTGGACGACTTTTGAATAACGCGTAAACCTTAAGAGATAGACAAAATCTTTCTGTACAAAAAATATAGATCTACCTGAAAGACAATTTATGTCCAAATATTTTTTTTGTAGAGCGAACTATTTCAGAGATATTCTTTGTTATTTGTGTGAGTCTTGGAGAACTCATACTTCTGTCCAATGGAACATCGTTATTCATTTTTCTTTATTAACCCTGCAAAGAGAATGCAATTTGAAAGGTCTAAAACATTTGACTATCGCTCAAAGCCTACTGTATTCCCATATCCCCCTTGCACCTACAAGGAAACAAGCAATAAGGAAATTTCTACAAATGTTTATCTCAAATAGCACAAAGAAGATATAGGAATAAGGGGTTGTAAGAATGGTTAGTAGAAGAATAGAGAAAGTCATGTGAGTGCAACACATCCGATTTTTTATCTTTGTTTCTAGTGAGGTCGTGTAAGTAGGGTTTAATGTCAAAGCTAGAATGTAGCTACCTATTTTTAAAGATTAGACTATCGCTTCAGCCACCTGTTTGCTTCATGTACCTACAATGTTTATCTTGATTAACGTGAAGTGGTATAGCAATAAGGTTTATAAGAAATGCTTGCAGAATATGATATTTATATAAAGTAAATAATAGATTGTAAAGAAGTTCATTTTAAATGAAGCTTTCTGACTGCGGGTTATATTGCCCCTCCTCTTTTCTGCTTTTAGTATTACGAAGGCTGTCCTGTTCATATGATAAGGCAAGTACGTGCTTCGATAAACCCTTGCCAACATAAAGTGTTCGTAAAACGGAAAGCCTGCTTGTCCTTAGAGATAAATATTGTCTTTCCGCTTGCAATGCAAATACCAACTGTTCACTAGAAACAAAGTATGAAGTATTGCGTAGTCCGTGCAGATGAAACATAGTACTAGTATGAAATCGCTTTTCGCGGAATAGTCGCTTCCTCAACTAAAACATAGCTGTCATCTCCTGTACTTCAGACCTCGGTGGAGCAGATAGTAAGGATGGTAACCAGTCGTTACTCCATGCACGAGTAGTTGTAGCCGTTTATGACACTAGGAAGGATTCATAAAATGCTAAAACACTCATTAAGGCACAAAGAGTAGCTTCACTCTTGCCCATGCACATCTACCCCTTCTAACTGGCAGGACTGGGCTGCAATTATAAGTTCTTTCTACAGATATGATTGAACACTTATATCTAGGGAAATTCGTCATACTATTATGCGCTATTTTAGTTAAATAATTTATCATATATTTTAAATAAAATTATTGGCTTCATATTCGGCTTTATTCCTGAAGCTAAAAGGAAAGCCTCAAAATTGAAGTACTTGCAACAAACGAGTAAATGAATGAATGAATGAATAAATGAATAAATGAATGAATAAATAAATGAATGAATGAATGAATGAATAAATGAATAAATGAATGAATAAATAAATGAATGAATGAATGAATGAATAAATGAATAAATAAATAAATAAATAAATGAATGAATCAATGAATGAATGAATAAATGAATAAATAAATAAATAAATAAATAAATAAATAAATAAATAAATAAATAAATAAATAAATAAATAAATAAGTAAGTAAGTAAGTAAGTAAGTAAGTAAGTAAGTAAGTAAGTAAGTAAGTAAGTAAGTAAGTAAGTAAGTAAGTAAGTAAGTAAGTAAGTAAGTAAGTAAGTAAGTAAGTAAGTAAGTAAGTAAGTAAGTAAGTAAGTAAGTAAGTAAGTAAGTAAGTAAGTAAGTAAGTAAGTAAGTAAGTAAGTAAGTAAGTAAGTAA
>CM060964.1:320678012-320765512 GCA_030765045.1 Tenodera sinensis
CACATGGAGGAGATGATGAAACAATTATTAGTTAAAATGGACAAAATGAGAAATCGATAAACACAATTAACCGTGGAAGCGGAGACAAAACATTTACAGAATTCGCGAAGTAACAACAGCGAACTCCATGATGGAAGGAATGAAGACGGAAATGAATTCTGGAATGGAGAAGATGGCGGCGAAGATCCAATCCGGGAGGGAGAAGATAAAGAGGTAGCTATCGGCGTAAATTGACGAACAACTGGCTGGGGTGAAGAGAGACGTGGAAGAACTTGGGGGGAAGATTAAAGACCTTTGCCTACGTCGTAATGCCCTGGAGGACATCGGGAACGCCTGAAGAAGTGCGGCCGGGAACACCTTAGCGTACTGTAAGTCAGAGTTGACGGCAACGCCAAAGAACTATTAGGGATTTCCGTTGAAATCACAATTTCGATCTTTTGGGCGGAATGGAATATTTCCGCCACATACCTTACGAACACTATGGCGCAAACCGGGCCAAGGCCTACCGCCTGGACACTGCGTCCCCATCTCTGCCCACTACAGGCATCATGAGTGAGGTGCAGTACTGGACGGAGGGACGTGGTCAGTGCCGCGGTTCCTCCCGGCCAGTTATGAGGTCTTCATGACCAGGGGCCACCACTTCAAGTAGCTGCTCAATTGGCCCCTCAGGGACCTAACGAGGCTGAGTGCACCCCTGAACCAAGTCTTCCAGTGGGAGAAAACCTCCAATACCGTTACCAGGAATCGAACCAGGGTCTCCCGCTTGGTAACCAGTAGCGCTACCACTGCGCTGAGAAGCGGACCCTCAACTACATACCCGAAGGCATACCACAGGTAGCTTATGTGGTAAAGAAGGTAAGCGTTCGTTTTTCTTGTTTCTTCTTTGCTCCAGCTTTCTCGTCAACAGCCTTAACCAACAGTTTTGTTCTTCGTTATAGTAGTGAAAAAAGGACTAAAAGTAAGTCATATGACAGCACTGTACATTGCTAGTGAGTCCTTCAAGCCAAACAGACCTTCGTGAACATGCACTACTTCTGAGAAAACTTAGTTCTAAACTCCAAGATCTACAGAGATAAAGGAACCCGTTATATCTCAAAACAGCTTAAAATTGATTCTTGTAATAATCAGTATAGCTAGAAGAATAACCTATGTTTTAAGAGGGGGAGCGAAGAGAAACGACAAACAAAACACTTATGCTTCTAGCCTTAAAATACTAGATATTAATCTGTGTAAGTAAGTGTTATTTAGTCTTCCGCCGTGGCGCTGTGGGCTAGAGCGGATTTTAAGTTTCGATAACCAGTATCCACTAATATTATGAGAAAAGTGAGTAGCTACGATAGATAGCGGTCGTGCCCTCGTGGGCCAACATTCCGTCTGGGGATGCGTGATGCTGAGCACATCACCTCCCCGTAACGGTTGGATGTCGTCCGCCTTTGTCGTGCGTAGGTGAGAAGTTGCATTGGCAGGTCCAAGCCTGTAGCATTACAGGATTATTTTTTACATTAAGTGTTAATTAAGCAGAGTTTTAGGGTATTGCATGTATTACTCTACCGCTTACTTGCAGTAGAGGAAGTATTGCACTTCAACCAAAAGAATAACTAAAAAACGAAAGGAAGGAAGGGAGGGAGGAACTTAAGGAGGGAGGGAAGAATGAAGGGAAAGAGGGAGGGAAGAATGGAGGGAAGGAGGGAGTGAAGGAGTGAAGGATGGAAGGTGGGAAGGAGGGAAGGTGGGAAGGAGTGAAGGAGGGAAGGTGGGAAGGAGGGAAGGAGGGAAGGAGTGAAGGAGTGAAGGTGGGAAGGTGGGAAGGAGGGAAGGAGTTAAGGTGGGAAGGACGGTAGAAGAGGAGGAGTGAAGGTGGGAAGCTGGGAAGCAGGGAAGGAGTGAAGGAGGGAAGGAGGGAAGGAGTGAAGGAGGGAAAGTGGGAAGGTGGGAAGGAGGGAAGCAGTGAAGGAGCGAAGGAGTGAAGGAGTGAAGGTGGGAAGGTGGGAAGGAGGGAAGGAGGGAAGGAGTGAAGGAGTGAAAGATGGAAGGAGTGAAGGTGGGAAGGAGTTAAGGAGGGAAGGTGGGAGGGAGGAAGGGAAGGAGAGAGGGAGGGAAGAACGGAGGGAAGGAGCCGAAGGAATGTGAGAAGGAGTGAGGGGTGAAGGAGGGAAGGTGGAAAGGAGGGACGGAGGGAAGGAGGGAAGGAGTGAAGGAGGGAAGGTGGGAAGGAGGGACGGAGTGTAGGAGGGAAGGAGGGAAGGAGTGAAGGAGGGAAGGTGTGAAGGTGCGAAGGAGGGAAGGGGGAAGGTGTGAAGGAGTGAAGGATGGAAGGAGTGAAGGTGGGAAGGAGGGAAGGAGTTAAGGAGGGAAGGTGGGAGGGAGGAAGGGAAGGAGAGAGGGAGGGAAGAACGGAGGGAAAGAGTGGAAGGAATGTGAGAAGGAGGGAGGGGTGAAGGAGGGAAGGTGGAAATGAGGGAAGGTGGCAAGATGAGAAGGAGGGAAGGAGTGAAGGTGGGAATGTGGGAAGGTGGGAAGGAGGGAAGGAGTGTAGGAGGGAAGGAGGGAAGGAGGAAATGAGTGAAGAAGGGAGGAAGGAAGGAGTGAAGGAAGGAGGGAAAGAGGAAGGGGGAAAGGAGGGAGGGATGGAGTGAAGGAAGGAGGGAAAGAGGAAGGAGTGGAGGAGGGAGGAAGGGAAGGAGTGAAGGAAGGAGGGAAAGAGGAAGTGGATAAGAAGGGAGGGAAGGAGGGAAGGAGTGGAGGAATGAAGGAGTGAAGGAGGGAAGGAAGGAAAGAAGAACCGAGTAAGACGCTTTCTAAGCGTACCAGACGAAGATTTTCCAAGAAAGAGCTCCCACCACAAACTACTCTTTACGTGGAAACGTTTTCCTGAGTTTTAATTTTCTCGTGTGCATTTCATACAACTTTTAAAACGAAGCGCCTTTAATTTTACCTTTTGTAGACTCTCAGAACTTGCTAGCATAATTCAGTCACAAACAATTAAATACAATAAAAGTGCATATTTCTGGAACAGGTTTGTTTATTGTTTGTACTCTTTTGTTTCTTTCATGTTGTACTCTTCCTGCAATCCAACGGTAGTTTCGACAAAGTTTCAGAGCACATTTGACTATAATAGCCTATGGAAAGCTTCTCGAAGGCCCAAGGTAGCTTAGAAACAACGACAAATTCTGTAGGTCCTCTCTTCTATCGCAATCCTCACTGTGTAGTATCTTCGGAGGTAAAGGACCCAACTGCTGCGTCTCCAGCTAAAACGTCTCCAGTCATCTCTTGGTGGAATGGGGTTGCCCCTGAGGTCGCAGTAGACCAGTAAAAACTGCTCGTAAGGTTTTTGCTGAGTACTAAGACAGTTTTTGTTTTGCAAAATAGTGCGCTTGCTTTACTTTATAGGGCAAGGACACACACGATGGATTCAACAGTAAATTTGGGATTGCCAACTTGGTTGTAATGAGTTTGTTTGTAATGAGTTGTAAGCAAAACTGCTGTCTTCTATGCAGCACTCTGCTTACTTGGATTTATTGTACTATAAAACTATGTTGTAATGAAGTATTTTTAATCACACAGATGTCTGTATTAATGCTGGTTGAATTTAGTATTTAAGTATTTCATAATTTAACAACTTTGAATATGTTGCATGACTAACTCTTCCACTAAAGTTTATTTCTGTATTGCTTCGTCAAACTCTTCTTAGAAAAGCTTATTAATCTATCTGCTAATCAAGATAAACGCGTGCAGTAATCGTTTCATTGCACATTTCGTTTAGGTATAGGAAGATACAGGAAATTGAGTCGATCGTCAGATTTTTTAAAATGGGTCGCTATACCTGACCTTGAAATGCCACTCATTCCATCACATCGTGAGAAACAACCAAATGACGACCGCTATAACAATGACAGAATTATTGAAAATGTAAACAACATCGACTGTATCGGAGTTAGTTGATACCATAAAAATATGTTTTCAAAAGATGTATACTTTTTTGCGTAATAAGTTCTGTCTATTTCTTATGGTTTAATAATTATCTATACAAAGTAACATAAAAATCTTTCACAACGAAGAGGTTTTCCAGCCGTTTCAGAAAATTCCTGATATACATTTAAGCCATATAAATATCTTAAATGTACTCGTATACTCGTAGCTAGCAATTTATGAGAGAGAGAAAAAATCCTTTTATGTAAAGGATATTTGGTGGGGTAGTTTTTAAACCTTCCGGTCGTATCTTTGTAAGACACCTAGTGAACCTGAAATACCAAGTTTGGTATTGTGACAAAATGAAAAAATCAGTCCAGTTCCTTTTCTAACGCTTTATTTTTCTTCTAAACTTTGCACAACACAGCTCTCTTTGACTGACGTTAACACAGTCATCTTTCATGATATTACAACTCACAATTGTTTTCTTCTTGTAGCCTTAACTCAGACTTTTTACTGTCTTTCTTCAATTTCTCTGTCTCTCATACACTAATTCCGACGACACAATCACTCAACGCTCTTTAAAACTTCTTCACTTCGACGCGACGTAGCTTTCACGACGACCGTACCACACACACGAGCGCGCGTACCATTTCTTCTTCTTCTTCTTCTTCTTCTTCTTCTTCTTCTTGGCAGTCCTAACATGAGGAAAACACATTAAATTAAAAACTATGCAGGTGCATCCTAAAAACTATCAGAAACACTCAGCTGAAATAAATACTGGATACATGAACGAAATAGTTACAATAAAATATACCAGGTGGCCCAATCCAGCAGGCCCTCGGATTAGTAGACAACCCTTCGTGCGTTGCAGAAATAAGAGGGGTAAATCCAGTCAGTGGCGTGTGTGAACTTTGTTCTGCTTGTGAGAGCGCGAGCGGGGCAGCAGAGGAAATGCCCATGCTTCAACTGGTGTGTGCAGGGTGTGATGATAGAGAGGAATAGTCTTAGAATATTTTCCACTTCACTTATAAGACTATTTACCAGGGAATAAACTCATTCCTGTATACGCTCCTATTGTCTAACATTAGGATTACAGATTGTGAATTGCCGTAACAAAATCCACGCAAACATAAGGGTGCGTAATGTTTGATTGGCATTTCTTTGTAACGTTATCACTGAGTTACCTATGCACTGCGCATTTTAATATCACCAAATATATCATGATTTTGACTAAGAGAACCCGCAATCACTTTGAGCGTTTTCACTGCAAAGGATTTTCTAATATTAAAGTTGAAGGTACCTAGTTCGTTTTTTTCCAAGGCATTATGAAAAGTCTAGGAATATAAAACTAAATGAAAAGTAGGAACACCCGAAAACAGCTTTGTAACAAATAATAAATGCAAATTAAACTTAAAATGAAGGTCTTACTTATTTGGTTGAGTGCTAACTCCTCGAAGTTCAATCCGCTGATGGACAGCTCCCAAAATATATATTTAACCACAGATTTTTAGTTATAATTGCATGTAACCAAACATTTCATAGTTATATCTTGCGGAAACTGCATTCAAGTGTTTCCTTCGTGTAACACGCGTATGCGATGAAAGGAGAAGCATAAAAAAAAAAGAATAACAATTGCAATTACACAAAAGTACAAGTACTTGAAACTTTAATAATAATAATAATAATAATAATAATAATAATAATAATAATAATAATAATAATAATAATAATAATAATAATAATAATAATAATAATAATAATAATAATAATAATAATAATAATAATAATAATAATCATCATCATCATCATCATAGGCAATATCTTGGAAATGGTGAACTCGACGAAGAAAAGAAATATGAAATAAATTCTGTGCTTTAACGAGATCTACATTTTTGTACAATAAGATTTAGTCTGTCTTTTACGGTTTCCAGTTATGCAGAAGTCATCAGGAGTAAACAGAACTACACGGGCTACACTCTGAGAAGTCAAAACATAATTTCATTTGCCATAAAAATATCTTAAACATATGGCATTTTAATCAACATTGTTAGAGCCGTTTTTGAGAAAACCGAAATTTTAGCAAATTTTCCATGTAAAGGGTAGCTTAGAGTGCAGGAATTTTCCATAAAATGTTTACCAACTTTGGTTTTTAACCGACGTTTCATTAAATGTCACGGTGACTGTGTGTGTGACACAAGTGATTGTTTTGTTCACACACACACACACACACACACACACACACACACACACACACACACACACACACACACACACACACACACACACACACACACACACACAAGGATGTTTTTCTAAAACGGATTGTTTGGATTAAGGTACCTCAAAACATGTATTATCAGTGAAATATCCACATCGAAAATGTTGGGTGGAATACAATTCTTCCCCTACTTGCTATACGTAGTAGAGAAAGTGCATTTTCTGCGTATATTCCGTATTGGCTATTGTATTTTATTTCCATCGGGATGAGTTGTGTACATCCACGCTTGTAGCGACTGTGAAAGGATCCCTGCCCTCGTTTGTTTCAGGTTTTTGCCAAGTGCGAATGTAACGGCAACAGCTATGTGTAACGATGATGTAATTGTTTGGTTCCCCCCCCCCCCCCCCTCCAAGAAATGACTGACATTTACTTGTAATTCCTCCTGCAATCTTGCGGAAAATCTTCCTGTTCTGGACTCTCGGTTTTCAGCATTTTCCTATTCCTGCCAGTGACGAAGCCACCAGATCGTGGAAATGAACCGTTTTTCCCTTTCTTTTGTCTTATCTGTGCTATCCCATGATTCCGAGATACGGCTTTAAATAAGTTCTATTTTTACAACATTTCTGTCAAAAACGAGCCGAGATTGAGACAATTCATTGCTTGATCGTGGCCTGTGATACAACCTGGAATGACCGGATAGAGAGAGAATGAAATGAAAGAAAATAAAGCAGGGGATGTGAGGTAAATATCCTTCCCAGCATTCGCCTAAGTGAACTGGGAAAAACCGGAAAAACCCCAAGATCAGGAAGGTCGGCCGCGAATAGAACCCGCGACCTCCCAAATGCGGGCCTAAGCCATCCCGCTCGGTCTACAGAAGGTATTGCATTCCACTCAAAAATTCAGTACCAGTATTTCGCTGTAAATATACGTTTTGAGGTAACCTGAATCGAAAAAATAAAGTACTTTTACAAATGGCCCAAATGTGTGTGAGTATGTGTTTGTGTTTATGAACAGAATAACTCAAAAAACTAAGAGTAGATATGTTTAAATACCAAATTTGGAGCATCTTCCAAGGATGTGAAACAAAGAGTTTCACAAATATCCCCTGATCTCAAAATATTCTTTACATTAACATTTTTGGAAACTTTTGATTTTCTCAAAAATGACTAATGATTTTCATTAAATTGCCTTATGTTTAAGATATTTTCATGACAAATTGAATGTAGATATATCTGGGAATAGCCTCTGAAGTCCTCTTCATTCTGAATAACTTTCGAATAATTGTTGAACCGCGAGAGATAGACAAAATCTTATCACACAGAAAATAATAATAATAATAATAATAATAATAATAATAATAATAATAATAATAATAATAATAATAATAATAATAATAATAATAATAATAATAATAATAATAATAATAATAATAATAATAATAATAATAATAATAATAATAATAATAATAATAATAATAATAATAATAATAATAATAATAATAATAATAATAATAATAATAATAATAATAATAATAATAATAATAATAATAATAATAATAATAATAATAATAATAATAATAATAATAATAATAATAATAATAATAATAATAATAATAATAATAATAACAACAATTTGAAGTTTCCAATAATAATTTATGGTTTCCTCAAATGGTAAGTCGTTATTAATTTTTTCTCCTCATTGTGCAAGGATAATGGTATTTCAAACCAATCAGTTAGAGACCAGCTCTTAAAACATTTGATTATCACTTAAGTCTACCGTATTCCAGTAATCCCATTGTACCTACAAGGAAATATGTAATAAAATCATTTCTACAAACACTTATCTCGATTAACATGAAGTAGACAGAACAATAAATGTTTTAAGAATAATTTGTATAAGATTGAGTAGAGAACAACATTTGAGTGCACACATAAATTTTGTTAAATATGTCGTCTACAAATTAGTCTTGCCTAAGCCTGTTTCTATCTACTTCATGTTAATGGAGACAAACCTTTGTAGAAGAAATAGTTTCATTACAAATTTCGCTGTCCCTCCGTAGTACAGCAGTAGCGTGCTTACCTCTGACGCGGGGGACCCAAGTTCGATCCACTGGCGTGGGGATATTTCCCCTGCTGGGAGGTATGACACGGGGTGCACTCTGAGGGATCAATTTAGGAACTACTTGATAAATAAGTACCGACCCTAGTTTGCAAAGGCCGCATAACCGTCTGGGAAGGCTCAGATCGCTGACCACATCCCACCCTCCAGTACTGAACCCACTCATAACACCTGTAGTAGACAGAGGTGGGGGACGCAGTGGCCGGGCGTTAAGCCTTAGCCCGTCACGGCTTTTCCTCTAGGGGTTAGGGTGGATAGAGATGTCTAAAATTCGAGTGGCTATGCTAGACTTAAATTTCCACGCCCTTTCCATGTTATTCCGAGAAACAGCTGAATACTGAGAGCGAAACATTAAAATCATAGTTGTATGAGCGATGACAGTGACTAAAAAATTTGGTGTAACATGCTTCAACAAATATATTTTTGTCCGTTCTTGTATTTTATTTCAGAAGAATCAATTTTCAAGTTCTTTAAGTGAATGTTCAGTGCTTCCGTTAAAAATAATTTATGGTTCTGCACTAATTGGTATAGCCTTCATTTTGAAGAAAATGTCCTTACCAACCGTTTGTCCCCCCACCCCCTTTACCCTACATACTGTACATAGTAGAGAAAGTAAAAATTTAAAATTATCATCACGCACATCTGAGAAATGGCTCATGACAGTAAAATCGTTATCTGAAATAAACTGTGTGTTTTAACACATCTACATTTTTGGATAGTTAGACCACTTAACATTCATCAGTTATACAATATTCCTTCCGAATAAAGAGGATGTCATAAGCTCGTATGAAATTGAAGCTATACACATATGCATTTAAAATGCCATGTTCTAATATATTTGTATGGCAAATAAACTATTCCTATACCTTGAAGTCAATCCATTTCAGTTGTCTTAAGCATTTCCAAATTCCTAAACTTTTTCCAAGCGGTAAGTCGTAATTCGTTTTTTCTCGTGGTCCTGAAAAGATCATGAAATTTCAAAACCATCACAAGGCGATCCAATATTTAAGACTAACCGAAAATTTATCTCGATTAACAAGAAGTAGATAAAAAAATAAGCTTTTGTAGGAATAGTTGTAAAACATTGAGTAGAGAAACTCGTATGAATGTAACCAGATTTTTATAAAGAGGTGTGGTTGTATGTTAACCGCCGTAGTTGTAAAACGTTTTTGCACTCTCTACCACGTATAGTAAGTAGTGGAAGTATTGTATTCCACCCAAAAATTCGGAATTTCAGTGGAAATGTGTGTTGAGGCCCCCTGAATCTTCAGAAAAAGTTCCGTGTATGTGTGTGTGTGTGTGTATGTGTGTGTGTGTGTGTGTCTCAAAAACGGAAAGTGGGTTAAAAAACTAAGTTGGTATTTAAGTATATCTTTTAAGGATGCGACACGAAGAAGTTGAAGAAAATTCCTCTACCCTAAGTTACCTTTTATATGGAAAACTTTTCGACAATTTTGATTTCCTCAAAAATGGCTCAAACGATTTTGATTAAATGCCATATGACACGTTTAACATATCTTTATGGCAAATGAAATGTATATTTTGAATTTTCTGGCTATAGCCTCTGTAGTCCTGTTTATTCTTGATGACTTTTCCAAAACTGGTTGTCTGTAAGATATAGACAAAATCTTACTGTACAGAAATGTAAATCTCGTTAAACCACACAGTTAATGTCCAAATGAACTTTTCGGTGGAGTGAACCGTTTCGAGATATTCCTTGTTATTTGTGTGAGTTTTGCAATAATTATACTTTACTCAAATGGAAGGTCGTTATTCACTTTTTTACATATATCTTGGCCATGAGTAAGCGGAATTTCCTCCATATAGCTACCAGCTTTAAAAGATTTGACTATCGCTCAAAGCCTACTGTATTCCCATATTCACCTTGTACCTACAGGGACATTAGCAATAAGATAATTTTGCAAATATTTATGTCAATTAACATGAAGTATATCGAGGAACAAGTCTTTGTAGGAATGGTTTGTACAAGAGTAGAGAAAGTTATGTGAGTGCAACACATCAGTTTTTATAAATATGGGGGTGACTATGTTGATGTATTATAGTTGTAAGATGATTTTTAGAATACAATGGCAATCTAAATGCTATACAGGGAATAGAAGACAGTAACAAATATGTATGTGCAGATGCTTGAAGCTTTTCTCATTCCAGATTTTCCTTAGATCAGCCTCATGTGGCCGAAGTACACAACACAACTCATTTCTATGGCAGCTCTTGGGAAATCACGGGTATATTAGCTTTGCTCCTTCATATTTGTCAGTGTGAGAATACTGTGTGAGGACATTGTCTAAAAACATTGAAAAACTGAAAGGTAACATTCGCAGAGAAATTACTATTGTTCCGTTTGAAGCACTATAAGTTTCATTTCTCAATCAGAATACAAGACTGGCGGAATGTCGGAAATTGAGGCCATTTGTGAATCAGTTTTAAAAAACTAAATTAATAATCTTCGGCAAACCATTAACGTTGGTTTACTGTATTTCTATTTTCCCTTACTTATACATAGATTTAATAAGCATTCTTTGTTAATTAAAAACTACAAACTATTCTTACGAAAGCGTATTTTTCTATAATGTTAATCGAGATTAACCTTTGCAGAAATGGTTTCATTGCATAAGGGGGATTGGGGAGGGGAGGGGGAGCAATTCAGAGTCGACAGTAAGATATGGATGGTATATGGACATTAAGCTGGATGGTATTTGCTGCCATTAAAATTTCTCGGTCTTTTCATGACATCGCGAGAAACAACTGAATAGCTACAACATTAAAAGTGATAAAATGTTGAACAATTTAAACCAATAATAAGTGCATCTCGAAAATTGTTAATTCTGCAAAAATGTTAAAAGTGATAAAATGTTGAAGAATTTAAACCAATAATAAGTGCATCTCGAAAATTGTTAATTCTGCAAAAATGTTAAAAGTGATAAAATGTTGAAGAATTTAAACCAATAATAAGTGCATCTCGAAAATTGTTAATTCTGCAAAAATGTTAAAAGTGATAAAATGTTGAAGAATTTAAACCAATAATAAGTGCATCTCGAAAATTGATGATGCTGCAAAAACGTTATTTGAAATAAATTGTATGCTTTAAAAACATCTACACTTTGTGTAGTGTGCTTCTGTCTGACTGCCTCCGTAGCGCAGTGGTAGCGCGCCTGCCTCTGGCGTAGAGGACCTGGGTTCGATCCCCGGTACCGGCGTAGTGATTCCCCCCGCTGGGAAATCTGGCACGGGGTGCACTCAGCCTCATTAAGTTCGAGAGGGGCCAATTGAGGAGCTACTTGATGAGGAACTAGGGACCCCAGGTTGTGAAGGCCGCATAACTGGCACTGTAAATCATTTTTCAGAAAATCAGAAATATTGAAACATTTTTCCATATAGAGGGTCTGAAGGTATTTTATTGAAAATCTTCGCGTCATTTGGAAGATTCTGAACTTAAATACCAAGTTTTGTATTTCTGTGACATTTTGTTTTAGTTATTCTGTTCGCCAACACATACGCGCGCAATCACACACAGACACACACATGCATGTAAGGACCTTTTTCTAAAAATTCGTAGTTTGAATACTGGACCTCAAAACGTGTATTTCCAGTGTAATCTTAACATCAACTTTTGAGTGGAATCATATTTCTGCTATCTACTACAGGTAGTAATAATACTTATGATGGTATTAACCATTTAGAGAATATTTGCTGCTGTTCACCATTCTTTAATTTATATTTTAATCAGTAGGTACATTTTGAAATAGTAGTGGTTCTTCTGTGTCCATAAGTGCATAAAGAGTATGTAATACTAGAATAGTATATCGACGTGATCTTTAAATAATTGACATAAAATATGGACTAATTTGTAGAACAGTGTTGAAAATAAATGATAATTGGCAGGGAAAGTCGTGTGATTGTTATAGATCAGACATTTTATCCATGGTTCTCTCACAATCATTCATTGAAGTGAAAGGAAAAGAGAATTAATAACTCCATTACAAAGTCTTTCAAGAGCAATGAAATTGTTTTCTGGTAGATTGTTTATTATTGACCTCATTACAGCTTACTCTGTAGGTGGCAATGAATAGAAACTGAACTACCTTTGGAGAGCCAGTAAAAAGCCCTTCAGTTGAAAAAGGCCACTGAGATGTACAGGTGTTTGCTACCAGGAAAACGTAGAACTCATTAAAAATTGCACATAATGTAAAGTGCATTCTTTTCGTACCAGGAACCGTTTTGGGGCTATTATCTATTTGCATGTTTTACTTAGTGCATTTAGAAATTGTAAATGATCAGTCTTTTAATTCTCATGAGCTTATGTAAGGAATTTATAACATCAAGTGTGGCATTTTCAACCTTTTTCTCCTAATAGTTAATATATTGGCAATATTGTTTTGTTCTTTAATCCCAAACGTTTCAGAATACTTATAGGTATTGAGGCAGATTATGTCCTGTCCTGTCCTGTCCTGAAGCTTTACGGTCCTTGGACTACCGCCCGGCCGCTGGATCCTCCACCTCTACTGTCTATAGGCGTCACGAGCGGGGTCCAGTGGTGGAGATTGGGACGTGGTCAGCACCCGAGACCTACCGGCCAGCAAATGTGGTCTTCGTAACCGGAGTTGATCGGAGGAACCGGGAATGGGTGATCATCCTGGCGTGAGAGCAAGGAAGTGGCTGCTATGAAATGATGGCGAGGGATTATAGGAAAGGTGACGATGGAGCAACTGGTGGAATAATGGCGGGGGAAACCGGAGAACCCGGAGAAAACCCGCCCCTGCCCCTGCACATGTGAACGTCTGGAATCGAACCCTGGTCACTTTGGTGAGAGTCAAGCAGTCTAACCGCTCGGCCACGGCGCGGCCCATTGAGGCAGATTATGAAAGAAAAGCTAAATCCCAGCACAACAGCCCATGAAGGGCCAAGGTTTGCCACTCGGCCCCCACCTATGCCCACTACAAGCGTCATGAGCCGGGTGCAATACTGTAGGGTGGGACGTGGTCAGCGCACCGAGCCCTCCCGGCCAGTTATGTGGCCTTCACCACCTAAAGTCGCTACTTCTCCATCAAGTAGCTCTTCAACTGGCCCCTCTAGGACCTAACGAGGCTGAGTGCACCCTGTACCAGACCTCCCATCGGGGAAAAACACCCACGCCAGCACCGGGGATCCAAACAGGGTCCTCCGCGCCAGAGGCAGGAGCGCTACCTCTACGCTACGGAGGCGGTCATTGAGGCAGATTTTAGTCATATACCGTGCAGTTTAGCTAATAGATTATGGTCATATAGAGAACAGCTCTTATTGTAAATCTACCTTCTGCGTTAAAAATAAACAACGAGACTTAAACATGTGAAATCAATACAGAGCTTTACAAATACGCTCTTCCCTCTTTTTTAATTATTTGAAATATCACTTAACATTTAAATTTTCTTTTTAAAGTGAAAACAAAGTCTCTCGAAAGGAACGCAGTTTAATTTTATAATGATAACGACATGATTGAGTAAATTTATCGATTTAACTATATCCTGTCAAGGAGCTCTTTAATAATGGCCTCTACAACAATGATTAATGTGCCCAAGGCGTGAAGTTTGTGCATAAATAGCTACCTGTTTGCTTGTGAGCATGTGTAATATATTTTCGCTAAAATACATACATTTTTGCTTTACTAAGCTTTTTCTACCTTTGATGGTTTCAAATTTGTATCAGGTTCAGTGAGAATGGAGGGAATTTCAATGTTTGACAATGAAAATTCAAAGGTATGACATTCCTTTTTTAAAAACTCGGGGGAAAGCTGTTTTTCATATGCAATGTTATTGCGGGTCAGATAATGTTCTTAAAACCTTCACCATGTGTCCAAGGTGATTTAATCGTTTTTTTTAAATGTGTTTAAAATAACTGATAATGACCTTTTTTTTTTTTTAATTTTTGTTGCGCATTCCTATTAATCTGAATTCCCTCTTAAATTTCATTTATATCTTATTCATGGCGCAATTCTTATATGTTAAATGTATTTTTAAAAAACATGTGTTGCACTCATATGACTTTCTCTACCCTTATACTAACCATGCTTAGAAACTCTTAATCCTCAATTTTTTTTTGTTAGTCGAGGTAAACAATTGCATAAATGTTCTAATTTTCTTGTAGGCGCAAGGAGAATATGGCAATACAGTAGGCTTTGAACGATAGTCAAATCTTTTAAAGCTGGTCGCTATATGAGAGCTTTGTGATTCCGTTCTCTTTGTACGTCGAAAATAGATAAAAATGAATAATGACCCTCCATTTGAGAAACATATAAGTATGGCAAAACTCAGACAACTAACAAGGAATATCTCAGAAATGATTTACTCCACAAAAATTTCATTTGGACCTAAATGGTGTGTTTTAACGAGATCTACATTGTCTGAATGGTAATACTGGTCTAGCGGTTTACCAGTTATGAAAAAGTTCATTAAGACTAAACAGAACTACATAGGCCATAGCCAGAAAATTCAAAATATGCATTTTGTTTGCCATAAAAATATCTCAAATTAGTCAAAATCGTCAGAGCCATTTTTGAGAAAATCAGTTTTCGAGAAATTGACATGTAAAGGGTAGTTTAGGGCAGAGGAATGGTCTTCAAACTGGCCCAAGGTCGCGGGTTCAAATCCGGTCCAACCGATGGTTTTTAGTTGTGCTTAAAAACGACAGCTCCACGTCAGTAGATTTACTGGCATGTAAAAGAAGTCCTGTGAAACGAAATTCCGGCACACCGGTGGCGCTGATGTGATCCTGGCAAATGACAGTGTCGTTAAACAACAAAATACATTTTTTTTTTTGTCTTCAAAATCTTCGTGTCGCATCCTTATAATATATTAAGCTTAAATGCGAACTTAGGTTTGAACTGGCTTTTCACAAGTGCGCACGCACACACACACACATACACATACACACACACACACACACACACACACACACACACACACATGTACGTTTTTTTAAAAAATGCTTTTTTTGGATTCAGGGGGTCTCAAAATATATATTTCCAGTGAAATTTCGACATAAAATTTTTATGCAACACTTCCTCTACTTACCGTGCTACAAAAAGAAAAGCAACTCATTTTGGAATAGAGAGGTAAACATTATCACATGTTTTGGAGGAAGATATGCTGTAATTGGTAGGTCACAATGGTTAAGACTGGCGGCTCCTGGGTGCTCAAGTCACTGATTTATTTCTTGGTAAATACCTATATGCGAGTTTTTCTCCATTTTTTGCTTTGAACATTTCTTTTCTCGTGAATGACTTTTTTTACATAAATTATATTAACATTTTGCGCGTAATGGGTAGTTTAAAGTGAGGAATTTTCCCGGAAACCTTCGGGTAGTCCCTTTGGAAAATACTGAACTTAAATACCAAATTTGACATTTATCTGACTTTGTCGTTCTTTAGTTATGCCGTTCTCAGACATTTTTTCCAAAGGTAGTTTATTTTGAAATCCTTTGAAACGTCGATATCGAATTTTTGGTTAGAAATATCTGCTGTATTGTCTATTCCATATATTGTAATATATATTCTATATATTTTGACGTGATAAGATAATGGAAGCAAATAACAACGGGAGAAATTAATTTAGGAAATTTAATAATAACCACACATTAGCTTTCGCAGATGACCAGATTTTAATAGCAAACACAGAAGACGAACTGCAAAGAATAATATATAAATTAAATGAAATATCAAGAGAATGTAATATGGAAATATCATTTCAAGGGTTGTCATCCAGTTCGGTTGGATATAATATTAAGAAACAAAGCAATAGAACAGGTGAAATATCACATGCAATGGAAACAGAGACAAATAATAAACTAAATAAGTTTAATTATGTGGCAAGAACACTAAACAGAACTTTGTAAATTAAGGCCAGAAAACACTATATTGATACTATACAAGAGGATGACAGTTCCTACAATAACTTATGGATCCAAAACATGGACTATAAGGCAACAATTAAATGCACAGGAACAAAATACAACAATATTAAAATATAGAACAAACTGGCAACAACTCTTATGGATGACAAAATAGAATACCAAAAGCTGTATACAACTATTCACCACGAGGAAGACCTAGGGAAAGATGGAAGCAGCAGCAATTTGCAGCCGAAACAGACCCATTAAAGTCTAAACCCAGAAGAAGAAGAAGAAGAAGAAGAAGAAGAAGAAGAGGAGGAGGAGGAGGAGAAGTAGAAGAAGAGGAGAAGAAGAGGAGGAGAAGAGGAGGAGGAGAAGTAGAAGAGGAGGAGGAGAAGAAGAAGAGGAGGAGAAGTAGAAGGAGAAGAAGAAGAGGAGAAGTAGAAGAAGAGGAGGAGGAGAAGAAGAGGAGGAGAAGAAGAGGAGAAGAAGAGGAGAAGAAGAGGAGGAGAAGAAGAAGAGGAGGAGAAGAAGAGGAGAAGAAGAAGTAGAAGGAGAAGAGGAAGAGGAGAAGTAGAAGAATAAGAGAGGAGAAGAAGAGGAGGAGGAGAAGAAGAAGAGAAGAAGGGGAGAAGAAGAAGAGGAGGAGAAGAAGAGGAGGAGAAGAAGAAGTAGAAGGAGAAGAGGAAGAGGAGAAGTAGAAGAAGAGGAGGAGAAGAAGAGGAGGACGAGAAGAAGAGGAAGAGAAGAAGAAGAGGAGGAGGAGAAGAAGAAGAACAGGAGGAGAAGAAGGAGAAGAAGAACAGGAGGAGAAGAAGAAGGAGAAGAAGAAGAGGAGGAGAAGTAGAAGAAGAAGAGGAGGAGAAGAAGAGGAGAAGAAGAAGAGGAGGAGGAGAAGAAGAAGAAGAAGAAGAAGAAGAAGAAGAAGAAGAAGAAGAAGAAGAAGAGGAGAAGAGGAGAAGAAGAAGAGGAGGAGGAGGAGAAGAAGAAGAAGAAGAACAAGAAGAAGGAGGGGGAGGAGGAGCACTAGAAGGAGGACAGAAACATTCAATAGTGCAGAGAGAAGTTGTTTGAAAGAAACCGAGGTTGTGATGAAACACCTTTCGCACACTTGTTACAAAATACGAAATTAATTCAGTAAGATGGATCCCAGTGAAGAATTAAAAGAGAAGCACCTGCAGTGGACCACCTAAGCTGGTAACAAAGACCAAATACACCTCTACTTGCTGGAATTCGAACAGTGGGCGGTCCGTAGTGATCCATTAATCATCTCAACAACCCGCGTCGACGTCGGAAAGGATGCTGCGAGTTCCCGAAGACGTTGCAACATCGATTGGGAAGCTAATGAACTTTCAAGGGTAATGCTTTGAACATGACCGATACAGGACAGGCAGGGCCATAAGGAGTTCCAAACCATGTACGTCATCAAACATTTTACATGTGCGATAAACATCCCGCACTTCTTCATGCCGATAGAAAAAAGATCTGATACGTTGCACTCGCATGATTTTCTCTTCTCACGCTTGCACAAACAGTTCTTACAAACGCTTATTCTTCTATCTATTTCATATTAATCGAGATAGACATTTGTACAAATGCTTTTACGTATTACACTATTTCTCTGTAGGTACAATGAGAATAGTGGACTTAAGCGACAGTCAAATTGTTTAACTGCCAGTCGCTATACGACGACTTTAAAATTCCATTCGTTTTATTTGATTCATCAGGAGGGGAAAAAGGACGAATAAGGACTTCCCGTTTCAGGGAAGTATAAGTATTGGGAAATTCAAACTAACAAGGAATATCTCGGAAATGGTTAACTCAAAAAATAAATGTATTTGACACAAATTGTTTACTTTAACGAGATTAGCGCAGATTAGCGTTAGACCGCTTGCCTCTCAACAAGGCGGGCTGGGTTCGATCCCAGGCAACCGCATGTGAGATTTGTGGTACACAAGACGGCGCAGAGACGGGTTTCCTCCGGATTCTCCGGTTTCCCCGCCATCTCATTCCACCACTGGCCCATCTTCATTCCATGTATCACCAGTGTCACCACCTGCGGTTCCACATGTAATAAAATCAGGCGTTAAATATTATCAAAAATTGTAACGAGATCTACATTTTTATATAGTAAGAATTCGTCTTTCTCTTACGTTTTACCAGTTACACAAAAGTTATACAGAATGAAGAAAACTCCAGAGGTATTCCCAGAAAATTCAAGATATATGTACAGTATGGAAAAATGATGAAGTCCAGAATATTTCTCAGTCCCATGCCATGTTGCTGCGGGGTTTACTCAAGTCGATATTTCCAACATGCAGTTGAGCTTATTGATAGTCTGTTCCATACATTATCGTCTGTTGAACACACAAATAGGCCGTCAACTGTGCTGCATGTTGTAAACATAGACTTGTGTAAACCGCGCTGCAACACGACGTGGTACTTCGAGATATTCTGCTCTCCTAATGCGCTCAATCATTTTTTCCATAGCTGTATATTTAATTTTAATGCAAGTATCTTAAACGTATGCTATTTTAATCAAACCGTTAAAGCCATTTTTGAGAAACTACAATTTCCCATGTAAAGGATAGCATGGAGTTTCGTGAAAATATGCTATTGCACTCTTGAATCACGCTTAACTTGAATACTAACTACTATATGTGGTAGGGGAAGTAACAAATTACCAGCCATTGCAGTCGATATTGTTACAGTATCCAATCTAATTGCCAGATTTACTTTCTTATTAAAGCTGGTCTTAGGTCATCCTAAGTTTGGAATTCCAATGACTAGTATTATTTCAGTTCAAGAATGATTGGTTTTCTTCTTTATTGAAAATTTCAAACTGACTACAACATAAAACATTACTTTCTCTACTACGTATTGTAAGTAGGGGTAGTATTGTATTCCACCCAAAATTTTGATGTCGAGATTTCACCGGAAATATGTTTTGAGTTGCCCTGAATCCAAAAAAGCAGCTTTAGTAAAAGGTCCATGCGTGGGTGTTTGTTTGTTTGTGTGTGTGTGTGTGTGTGTGTGTGTGTGTGTGTGTGTGTGTGTGTGTGTGTGTGTGTGTGTGAACAGCATAACTCAAAAATTAAAAGTGGGTTAAAAACCAAAGTTGGTATTTAAGTTTAATATCTTTTAAGGATGCGACACAAAGACTTTGAATAGACTTCCTGCACCCGAAATTACCCTTTATCAAAATGGATCTATAGATTTTGATTAAAATGCCACATATTTAAGATATTTTTGTCAAATGAAATGTATATGTTGAATTTTTTGGCTATAGGCTATATAGCATGGTGTGAACCATTTTGTAGATATTCCTCATTATTTGTGTAAGTTTTGCAATACTTAAACTTTTCTCACATTGAAGATCGTTGTTCATTTTTTATCTCTTGACCGTGCAAAGAGAACAGAATTTCAAAGCTTTAAGATATTTTACTATCGCTAGAAGCCTACTGTATTCCCATATTTCTCTTGCACCTACAAGAAAATCAGCAATAAGATAATTCCCGAAAATGTTTATCTCGACTAACATGAAGAAGATAGTGTCCTATACAAATGGTAAGGAAAGTAAAAACAAGAAATTAATGCTACTGCATTTGTCTTGGGAGTTCAGCTATGATCTTGTAGCTGTCACAAGTGAACTTGAAATAGCGCTCTGTTGTTTTTTTTTTTCCTCTCACTCTGACGTTTTATATCCTGCTTCAAAAGCAACTCATGCTTTCTTCCCGGTATAATAAATAGTACGCGAGAGAGCATCAATAATACTGTATATTACCGCATAAAACAAGGAATTATGACTGTACTTTCAACATCACTAATGAATTCTGTTTATTGGATACTCAAGAACCACGTTATATAAAATTGTAACAACACTGGCACTGCTTACAGTTCAACTGCCTTGTAGACAGTAATTTGGAACTGCTGGTGTTACTCTGTTTACATCGTACCAAGAAGCTCCGCACCCCACAGCGCGATTCCAAGTTCAAGTACAAAGGCATTCTCCTGAGTCAATAACTGAAGTATTGCGATGCATATCGAACGATTTGGCTCCGTGGTAACGTGCGAGGCTCTCATTCAGGAGGTCCTCGATTCTATTCCAATGACGGCCCACTCTGGCTTTGTATTTTTCGTACTTTTTTCAGGTCGGTAGGCGAGTGAATACTGGGATGGCTTATCTTTTACTACGATTTCGTTTCACTTATTTCCCTGCTGTTTCCTTCGTGGTTCTAGGTCTCGTAGTGGTGCCAGAGAGATGACGCTCTTAGGAAGGACTATTTCCCAGGACTACCTGGTTACAAAGGTCGTTCAGCGTCCTATGTGGCAGGTCCATAGTGGATCGGGTCGAGAGACTCTGTGGCCTGTATACCCACAACCTGTAGCCCCCTCTGTTTCGTTCGTTCCATCCATTCCTCCCGGGTGACAGCATAAGTATAGGTCGCAGTGGGACTACAGGTCGAGATAGTTGAGGTTTGATCCCGCGGTTCAAATCCCGGCGGGACCATCCACCCTGACTAAGTTTTTCTTTCCATACTTTTCTCAGTCCTCTTAAGAACAGTGGTAGGTTAAATGGTGTTAAACTATATACATTTCAAAATCAGAATTCAAGGGGGTTACCTAGTTAGTTCTATCATGATTTCTTTGAAAATTATACCATCCATCGAATAAATATTTTTTGACATGCTGAAAATACAAAATTGTTAATATCACGTCATAATTTTTGTCAACAGCCTTTTTAAATCAGCTCTATAAATGAAATTTTAAAAACACATTATTAGTTCCAATTTTTTAGAAGACTTAAAGTACTTATTGGTGAAAAATATGAGTGGATTAATTTTTATCCTGTGAAATATAAGTTCTAAAAATTTGTGTATAGAAAAAATACATTATTCCACTTAAGGTGAATAATTTTTAATTTTTAAAAATTCAATATATTGCAGATAAAAATTATCCTTCTGCTCACTTTGTTTAAGTAGATGGTTTGTAACATCACAAAAAATTCAGCCCTCTAACTTAAGTAGTTTCTGGGAAAGCTGTAAAACTTAAACTTGCGGGAAAATGCAGAATCTAAATTAATGTGTTTTTTGGCTAACTGGCCAAAATTTAAAACATTCCTGCACCACGACCTGCTTCTTCCAATGGTTCTTGAGCTTCAATCTTCCTTTTCAAGCGCCTTTTCTTGATTCTACTCTTTCTGGTCAATCCTTGACCAACTTTTTGTGCAGTTATAAGGTTATAAAAAATTTAATATTGATGGAGATACCGGCATTTAGAAGGGGCGTGGTCCAGCAGACGTCATATTTAACTCTTTATTTAAAGGGCTTAAATATTAAGAACACCTATATTGTAATACATCATTGGATTCGTAAAATCTTGCACATTTTTATAAGACACAAAACAAAGAAATCTATTTTCCAATCATTCATACGCAATACTGTCCTTAAATGGCAAATAGAGGTAGGTATCCTAAAATTAGGCCTGGAACGTTTGTACCCGATATTTCTTTTTCCAGTTATTATTTCCTGTCATGTGTGATGTACATATTCAAGATGTTCTCGGGCTTCGAGCCAGGTGTAGTGATGAAGAGCCATCGACGTTTCGGGAGTTTGCATCTCTCCCATCATCAGGATGATGAATGACTAACACGAGTGATTTTCTTTTTTGTAGTGGGGAAAAGGCACTTATGCCCTTACCGTTGGCAAGCCTGCGAGTATAAGACTCCTACCCTGACTTCGACAGGGCAGCACTACTCACTAAAAAACCCCACCGGAAGTTTTGGGGTTCAAACCTCAGATTTGCAGTGGCGTATTAAGGCATTTGCGCGTTCAATGGTGATAGATGAGAGCTGCCTGCCAGTGCCAGTAACGGCTAGTAATTGCAAAAGTAATATCCTGTCGTGCAGGGGAGAATTAGATGAGTGTTTGTGCGTATGATAGTCGGGTCCCGCATTTGCACCCCGGTCAGTGATGTCAGCGATCAATTGATGACGAAGTCTCCGGCTTAATATCAACGTTTGTAAGCAAACAGATTAGATAGTGTTAGTATATTACACATAGACTTAAAGTAGATAATAAGCAAAAGCTCACCATACACTAAGCATAGATACATAAGAGTAATTTTAATACATCTAGACTGGATCATAGATAATAATAGATAATAAACTAAAAAAAAAAAAAAAAAATCATACACTCTAAGGACAAACAAACGAAACGTTCGGGTGGAGCACATTAAACTTCAAACACGCTCATTTCAGCACCCCTCACGTCCATCTACACCAGTCACCAATTAACGACGCCATCTGGCTGACTAATCATTACAAAGTTCACAATTAACTTACAAACACATCACCATTAATTGCTACCACGGGGCATTCAGGGCTTATGCCATGTTTGTCCTCCGGCACTTCAGTAATGCACTCGCTGTTACTTCCACTGGTAGGCAGCTTTCATCTATCACCACAGAATGCGCAGGTGCTCTAATGCGGCACTGCAGCAGTGACATTGGACCTTAGGACTTCCGGTGGGGTTTTTTTAATGAGCAGTGCTGCCCTGGTTCGAATCCAGAGTAGGAGTGAGTGAGTGTATTGGGTTTAAGGGCCCGTCGACAACTTGGTCATTAGGGCCCTCCAGAGTAGGAGTCTATATAACTGACACAAATTCTGTGCACCTTAAGATCTGCAAAAATGTAGTTCGAAGTTCCTAGATTATTTTAAAGTAAGTAAATGAACTTTTGACCAAAAAGGGAGAGTCTCCTTTACCCTAAACCCTCTTTAATAATGGTGGTTGCCGAAAACTTTGATTTTAAACCTCTCTCTAGCCATAAATAATCCCAGAAAGTGCAGCTATAAAAATTACTAGGTGTACTCGTGTTCAGACCTACCTGAGTGCACTACTTATAAGCAGAGATCCACTTAATTAGAGACCTCCATTATTGGAAGAAGCAGCAGAACACTTTTTGTTCTATCATCGACACAAATGATTGTTTTTCTAAGGTCTGATTTTACGAGTGCCAGTAAAATATTTATGGTTAGTTTACCTGCAGTTGGATTTTACAATCGCTAATTAGACGTCATCCCTTAGTAAAATATACCTTAACAGTAACTAATATTTACGATATTTACAGAATATCCTCCGGTAAACTCCTATAGCTCGCCTCTGTAGCGTAGTGGTATCGTGTCTGCCTCATTTCCAAGAAGTCGCGAGGATAAGGCTTTTTCCTGGTAACTTATAGCTGCGTGGACCTCGGGCTCATTTGAGCTATTCTTTTGAGGTTATTTGCGTTCCTTAATTAAGGAACCTTAGGACTGAAAAATGAACGCCTCCCTAGCGCAGTTGGTAGCGCACTTGCCTCTAGCGCGGAGGACCCGGGTTCGATCCCCGGTACCAGTATTGGAATTTTATCCCCTCTGCGAGGTCTGGCCCGGGGGTGCACTCAGCCTCGTTAGTCCCAGGGGGACCAAATGGGGAGCTACTTGATGGAGAAGTAGCGGCCCCAGGTCGTGAAGACCGCATAACTGGCCGGGAGGGATCGGGATGCTGACCACGTACTACCCTCCAGTACTGCACTCCACCAATGACGCCTATAGTGGGCCGAGGTGGAGGACGCAGCGGCTGGGCGGTAAGGCTTGGCTCTTCATGGGTTGTTGTGCCGGGGCTTAGTAGTTTTATTTTAGGACTGAAAAATGACCGAAAACATATCAAAATGACGATTTTTAGGTTTATGCATATAACTTTTCTCCATACTCTCAGTCATCGGTTGGCAGCGAAATTTTTAGATTTCCACATTTTTAAAGGTCTAGCGCAAGCTTTAAATGTCATGTGCGCTACATTTAAACGCCCCTTTTCTGCTTAAATTTTCTGATTAAGCGGCATCTTGCCTCAAGGAAAAAGCTATAAATCTAAGGAGAAAGACTACTAGACAAAAGAGGGAAGATGTGACAAATACGATCATGATGCATGTGTGTAGAAAAATTGTTTTTTTCTCGACTTTACATTTTAATACACTATCTGCTCCATGTGCATTAAATTTTATGCTATGCTCCTAGAATTTTACCACCATGTGCTCCATTTATGTATCTTGAACTTCAGCCTTTGGTTTCAAAATCTGAAAGTCTGTTTAGCTTTACAGAATTAAATACGTTATAAAAGTTTAAAAATATTTTCAATGTCCATCAAAGCAAAGACTTTAATTACTTTAAAAGTAATTCTTTTTTGTTTCTGCCAGAAATTGATGGGTTTGTTAGCCAATTAGAGTATATAAAATAAAACAACTGTTGGGATACTTTAGTTTTTGATGCGGATGAAATATTTTGAATAATAGGTACCTTCGCATCGTGAAAAAAATAGAATAATTTCCTAAAAACCAATACAAACATAGAAATTTCAAATTTCAGTCCCAGGGTGCCTTAATAATGGCAAAAAGCAACAACATTCAACTGTATGAAAGTGACACCCATGGTGAAGAACAGTGTGAGGTGCCTGAAAGGAAACCTAAAATATTCATGACAAAACATGTTTTCACAATCAATAACCGGACAATCAATAACTTTTCAAGCGATTTCGGTTAACCATAACTTCAGTACAGTTAATTCTTCGCCGTAATTGAGAAGAGATTTGTCGTAAGGCGGAAAGGGAAATTAGTATTCGGAACAAATACTTACTGAATATGGTTAACATCTCAAATCGGAAGTTCTTGTCTCTTGGCTGCGCACAGAGAACGGTAATTCGCAGGCATTACATAGCGTCTGGCTTTGAAAACATTTGCCTATCGCTTTAGCTTATGGTCTCCTATTATGTAGGTATACCTACATTCAAAGAAATGCGTTATGAAAGTTTATCTATTACTACGATTCCATGGGGAATTCAAATCGATACGAGTTCTCATTCCGGATTGAATACTGCGCGAATTCAGGTCAAACTGAATCGTTGTATCTGATCTTCTTGAAAGCGGGATCGGATCGAAATTTTGTTGCATGGAGACAAATCAAATCGATTTAAATCCGCCAAAGATGCTAACTTCTACTGTATTCCTAAGAAGCTGCACGCTCGTCAATTTGTTTTCTTAGCGAAAGTGGTGTAATAAAGAAACGACAAAACCTTTTCTTTATTATTTATATAATCTCGCAATATATTCTTATCAAAAACACTCACTAGCCTCAAAACCTACTTAAATACGCAGAAAATATAGTTTTTGGTTCGCCAACATAAACCAAGTGACCAACATAAAAGTTTGAATTATTTATGCTTGAGTCCTGCATATCCAAATCGATTTCATTCCGGATTGAATTCATGAAAATGCAGATCGTATTGAGAATGAGATCGACTTCAATTCCCCGTGGAAACGTAGTGGATATTAGTCATATAAGTGCTACACAATAGATCTTTATTATATAAATTATTATTTCCTCGCCCTCTTTCTTACACACCTTAAAACCACCTTTCCTTCTCTGTTTTACTTTCTGTATCTACTACGTATAGTAAAGTAGAGAAAGCATCGTATTCTACCCAAAAATTCGATGTCAAGATTTCACCGGAAATATATGTTTTGAGGCCCCCTGAATCCAAAAAGGCCTTTTTAGGAAAAGGCGTGTGTGTGTGTGTGTGTGTGTGTGTGTGTGTGTGTGTGTGTGTGTGTGTGTGTGTGTGTGTGTGTGTGTGTGTGTCTGTCTGTCTGTCTGTCTCTCTGTCTGTCAGTCTGTGGACAGCATAACTCAAAAACGAAAAGTCGGTTAAAAACCAAAGTTGCTATTTACGTTTAGTGTCTTTCAAGGTTGCGACTTGAAGATTTTGAAGAAAATTGCTTCGCGCTAAACTACCCTATACGTGGAAAGTTGTTCAAAAATTTTGACTTTCTTCAAAATGACTAACGATATTGATTAAAATGTTATATGTTTGAGATAATTTGTATGACAAATGCAATGTATATCTTGAATTTTCTGGTTATAGCCCATATAGTCCTATTTACTCTGGAAGACTTTTGCATAACATGTAAACCGTAAGAGACAGAACAAATCTTACTATACAAAAATGTAGATCCTGCTAAAATACAAAATTTATGTCTGAATACATTTTTTGTAGGGTGAACCATTTCGGAGATATTCCTTGTTATTTGTGTAGGTCTTGGAGAATAAAATGTTCTGTCAAATGCAACAACGTTATTCATTTTTATATGTTAACCCTGCAAAGGGAACGGAATTTGAAAGCTTTGACTATCGCTCAAAGCCTACTGTATTCCCATATTCTCCGTATACCTACAAGGAAATAAGCAATAAGACAATTTCTACAAATGTTTATCTCAACTAACATGAAGAAGATGGGGGATAAGAGATTGTAAGAATGGTTAGTACAAGAGTAGAGAAAGTTATGTGAGTGCAACACATCAGATTTTTAGAGGCGAATTTTAGAGTTCAGAGGCCTGTATTTTCCTTCAGTGTCAAATTTTTCCGTTGACTACAATTACCTCTGGTTTCCAGTAAATGGAAGGGAAATTAAAAGGCGGGTGAAGAGATGATAGAAGAAGTACAGAGGTGGGTCTGTCGGTTCGATGCCACCCTGCAGCATCTGTTGGAGGGTGATTGAGTGGGAAAGGCGTAGGGCTGCTACTGCTGCCACATTGCGCCATTTCGTCTGTTGAGGC
The DNA here is from genome assembly GCA_030765045.1 of Tenodera sinensis. Taxonomy (NCBI): domain Eukaryota; kingdom Metazoa; phylum Arthropoda; class Insecta; order Mantodea; family Mantidae; genus Tenodera; species Tenodera sinensis. The sequence goes on from CM060964.1 coordinate 320,704,786, forward strand.
CACTTGTTCTATGTAAGCGGCTCAAGGCTCGCATGCGTTATACCTTCGGTTTCTACATCTACGCCAAAGATTGCTTCACGCGGTGCGCTGCGGCGCGGCGAACAACCGCTCAAATTTAGAACCAGCGGACCTCAGGGACACGGCTCACGTTTCCGTTCTAATCAATGACTCACGGGGGCCATTGTTTTGGAATAATCCCAACCTGTGTGCAACAAACTTCTTGTATTTTCTTAATCTTCTCTGCTATCATTCTCTTCCGTCAGCCTCTTCGCCAAGTCTTGCACATAACTTTTTCGTCTCCTTCGTATTCCCCTAATATATAATTTTACTAGCTGAAACACACGACGTTGCCCGAGGTTTAACCATTTATCCCTATTTAAAAATGTTAGTTAATACGCTTAAATAAAGACTTAAAATAAATAAATAAAGATTTGGGAAGGCACTGTTAAGCAGTCACAAATACTACAGGAAGAAATGTGAGTAGAGAAAGCTGTGTGAATGTAATGCGTTCCATTTCTATTTCAATCATATAGAAAACTGTATGAATTGTTTGTATAAGAGGGAGTAGATAGGAAGTATAATTGTGTTTCAGAAAAGAAGAACAAGTTGCGAAAACAGTGTAAATGTAACGTTGCATTTCTATTTCAAACATATAGCAAATTTCATGAATTATTTGTAGAAGAGGGAGTAGAGAAGGACATGTGAGTGTGTCATATAAAAGAAAATCAGGTAGAGAAAACCACGTGAATGTAATACTTGCATTTATGTTTCAAATATATAGCAAATTTCATAAATTATTTGTAGAAGAGGGAGTAGAGAAGGACATGTGAGTGTGTCATATAAAAGAAAATCAGGTAGAGAAAACCATGTGAATGTAATACTTGCATTTATGTTTCAAATATATAGCAAATTTCATAAATTATTTGTAGAAGAGGGAGTAGAGAAGGACATGTGAGTGTGTCATATAAAAGAAAATCAGGTAGAGAAAACCATGTGAATGTAATACTTGCATTCATGTTTCAAATATATAGCAAATTTCATAAATTATTTGTAGAAGAGGGAGTAGAGAAGGACATGTGAGTGTGTCATATAAAAGAAAATCAGGTAGAGAAAACCACGTGAATGTAATACTTGCATTTATGTTTCAAATATATAGCAAATTTCATAAATTATTTGTAGAAGAGGGAGTAGAGAAGGACATGTGAGTGTGTCATATAAAAGAAAATCAGGTAGAGAAAACCATGTGAATGTAATACTTGCATTTATGTTTCAAATATATAGCAAATTTCATAAATTATTTGTAGAAGAGGGAGTAGAGAAGGACATGTGAGTGTGTCACATAAAAGAAAATCAGGTAGAGAAAACCATGTGAATGTAATACTTGCATTCATGTTTCAAATATATAGCAAATTTCATAAATTATTTGTAGAAGAGGGAGTAGAGAAGGACATGTGAGTGTGTCATATAAAAGAAAATCAGGTAGAGAAAACCACGTGAATGTAATACTTGCATTTATGTTTCAAATATATAGCAAATTTCATAAATTATTTGTAGAAGAGGGAGTAGAGAAGGACATGTGAGTGTGTCATATAAAAGAAAATCAGGTAGAGAAAACCACGTGAATGTAATACTTGCATTCATGTTTCAAATATATAGCAAATTTCATAAATTATTTGTAGAAGAGGGAGTAGAGAAGGACATGTGAGTGTGTCATATAAAAGAAAATCAGGTAGAGAAAACCATGTGAATGTAATACTTGCATTCATGTTTCAAATATATAGCAAATTTCATAAATTATTTGTAGAAGAGGGAGTAGAGAAGGACATGTGAGTGTGTCATATAAAAGAAAATCAGGTAGAGAAAACCACGTGAATGTAATACTTGCATTTATGTTTCAAATATATAGCAAATTTCATAAATTATTTGTAGAAGAGGGAGTAGAGAAGGACATGTGAGTGTGTCATATAAAAGAAAATCAGGTAGAGAAAACCATGTGAATGTAATACTTGCATTCATGTTTCAAATATATAGCAAATTTCATAAATTATTTGTAGAAGAGGGAGTAGAGAAGGACATGTGAGTGTGTCATATAAAAGAAAATCAGGTAGAGAAAACCACGTGAATGTAATACTTGCATTTATGTTTCAAATATATAGCAAATTTCATAAATTATTTGTAGAAGAGGGAGTAGAGAAGGACATGTGAGTGTGTCATATAAAAGAAAATCAGGTAGAGAAAACCACGTGAATGTAATACTTGCATTCATGTTTCAAGCTTATAGAAAATTGTATTAATTGTATGCTGAACGGCGAGCAGAGAGTATTTGAATGTGTTACGTAAAGGAAAACCGAGTAGAGAAAGCCATGTGAATGTAATACACTCCATAGTAAAATGGATAGCACACAAACCTCCTGTGTAAAAATATACATACTATACTGAACTTCGAGGTAATCGGTCAAGGGGTTTCGCAAAGTAGCGGTTATATACATATACAGGGTGGAAGTGAAATGATCCACCAGACTTTAACAGCGAATTTCTCATGTTGTGAATAACAAGAAAGTCTAATACCAAAATGTTGAAATTTTTATAGCTTTTTAGAAAAAAATATTTTTTTCAAAAAATGTATTATCACCTGGCTGAATTATTATTGATTGAAGGTTCTTGATTTACGGCTATATTCATATAAAATTGAATAAATGACAATTTTTTCCTTTGGTGTATTTCAATAGATTCAACGGTTTTTGTGTAAATTAAATTTAAAAGAACCCACAATTTGTTGCCTTTTTGTTGCAATAAATTGTGGGTAGGTAATACATTAAATTCATTTTCTTTCGATGCTTTGAGCCTTATTCACTCATAATTGATATTTGTGTCGGATTACTGCATAATTAATGAATACAATCATACTGAGTGATTACATTTTCTGAGACAATTATTTTCGTATCCTGTGCCTGAAATATTTTAGTTTTCATGCATGTAGATATTTTTTAACATGAACAAGATTACATGCTCTCTTATATCCATTGTAAGGTGACTAAACATTGACAGTGCACGACGGAAGTAAATTCTTTAATAAGGTAATAATGTTTGATATTTCTACAGGTAAGGCTTTGAATGTGGGTATTTAAAGAAATCTGTTGGTTATTAGTTTCTGGAAGAATGATTGACAGCTGAAGTAGACATATTCCCTGATTTGTCTATAGCAATTGTAATCAATATTTTCTAAAGCTTTCTGTCCTAAAATTGCTATCGTATTACAGCAACGTGATAACATTGTGTAATAGCGTATTTGGCGCAGGTTATGTAAATAATAACGTTTCCGTTAACACAGAACGGAAGGGAAAAAGAAAAGATTTTTAATATGTGCCCGTTAGTTTACAATGATTGCTGAAATATTCCTTTTCAAAGCTGCGAAGTGAGCCAATGGCTGCCATGTCGTCTAAACAGCGAGGGAAACATTTAGGTACAACCAATTTTACCATATACTTAGGATTAGGTGACCCTTCGCTTAAGTATAGCTGGAGTTGGGTATTTACTTTTGTGAAAGGCAGTACCCGAGTTACACGAATCCGAGTTCGATCAAAAAATCTGAAAACTGAATTTCACAGAAAATACAGCTGTGTGTGTGCTTATGTGTGTGTGAGTGTGTTTGTGTGTGAATAACATAACTAAAAAATCTGATGTGTTATATTCACATGACTTTCTCTACTCTTGTGCTAACCACTTTTACAAACTCTTATTTCTACATCTTCTTCATGTCAGTTGAGATAAACATTTGCAGAAATTATCTTATTGCGTACTTCATTGTAGATGCAAGGGGAATATGGGAATACAGTAGACTTTGAGCGATAGCTTTCAAATTCCGTTCTCTTTGCACGGTTAACTTATAAAAAATGAGTGACGATGTTCCATTCGACGGAAGAATTAGTTTTCCAAAGCCCACACAAATAACAAGAAATATTTCCGAAATGGTTAACTCTAAAAAAAAAAAAAAAAAAAAAAAAAAAAAAGTTGGTAAATTCTATGTTTTAGCAAGATCTACATTTTTTGCATAGTAAGACTTGGTCTATCTCTTATGGTTTACCAGATATGCAAAAGACATCCAGAGTAAATAGAACTTCATGGGCTATAGCCAGAAAATTCAAGATATACATTTCATTTGTCATAAAATATCTCAAACATATGGCATTTTAATAAATATCGTTAGAGCTATTTTCAAGAAAATCAAAATTTTCCATGTAAAGGGTAGTTTAGAGTGGAACAATTTTCGTTTTTGAGTAATGCTGTTCACAAACTGAAACACACACACACACGGACCTTTTTCTAAAAATGCTTTTTTTATTCAGGGGGCCTCAAAACATATGTTTCCGCTGAAATCTCGACATCGAATGTTTGGGTGGAGTACAATAGTTCCTCTACTTTACTATACGTAGTAGAGTAAGTAAAAATAAAAGCTTCGCCCTAAAGGATTAGACACAAATGTTTTCAAACTACCTTTTGAATGGAAAAATTTCGTTATTACCAGACGGCAAAACTTGCACACCGATAAAAACAGTTTAGCTATATCAGAGGTTATCGTTGTCAGCACTGTGGAGGGAGCAAGCGCAAGCGAAAAGCCGATATGAATTCGACGCAACCCTTGCCAAGGTGTTCAAGCTTCGTAATGTTTGAAAAATAAAATATAAGTGTATATAATGTGTGTGTTTGTGTGTATTTTCAACTCAAAATGCTTCCATTTTATGTGACAGATTTACAACACAGTTATACCTATAGTATTCATAACATAAATACCACATGATCATTATGAAATACGCGTTCATTGACCTTTAGTTTCTTTAGTATTACAGTGTATTACAATATATTTTCTAAAAGTGTCCAAAGTAAATTGACGCTCTTTATATTGCGAGAAGCTGCGCTCGAGGTCACATTATATGTTTGGGGCAAAGCATAAATCCTTGTGTGCAATTCGTCTACCTTGTTATTCTTACTAACTATTCTTACACTTATTCCTCTATCTGCTTCATGTTAATCGAGATAAACATGTGGAGAAATAACACTATTCCCAATTTTCTTGTAGGGAGGTGCAAGGGAATACAGAACACCTTAAGCATTAGTTAAATCTTTTAAGAGCACAGTTGATCGCTATGAAATGGCTTTGTAACCCCATTATTTTTGCATGGGCAAACGATTAAAAGAAGCCAACAAGGACTTCCCATTTGAATAAAGTAACGGGTGGCTTAAAATAAAGTGGCCCGTGTAAGTGTACAGTAAATACAAAGGAACGACAAACGTGCTGTTGAAATGGACCTACCATTTATTGAAGATGCTTCATCACTCATGAGGTACTGGAAAGGGTCTAACAAACCTTCCTTGGTGTTACTGAGAAGCCAATTGCATTAATCTGCACGTTTCTGATTGTCACCTTCCCCAAATTGCTGCTCAGCCTGCACACGATAAGCCAAGAGTTTTTAAATATTTTCTGGCAACTCCAATTTAAATGTGTCCGTATCGAGAATTTAGATGTAGATATATTTGAACTTCACACTCAGGGGTCTCCGTCTAGGGGATATGTGAATAGCGACCACAAGGTACCCAAGCTGAGCAGAACATTACTTCCACTTACTGGTGTTTTGCTCCTCACTGTAACTTTTCTATCTGACCTTACCCTGGTCATCTCTTGTTCTCTTCTGACCCCGATGCTATTAGGGTTCCTGAGGGCTAGGGAGTCTTTATTTTTCCAACCTCTCCATTTCTCTAATTTCTGTATAAAACCTTAACCCCTAACATGCTGACCTGTCATGGCATGTAGTACGTCCTCTGATTGGTAATCAGAGGATATGGTCGGTGAATTTATTTTGGTAACTCTCCCGGTCAGGTCGGTGAGACCCGTAAACCAACGACAGGTGTGGTCCTCCAGACATTCTGGGGGTTGTGAGAGAGCGATGTGACCGCCAAAACAGAAACATATGGTGCTCTCTAAAAAGCGGTTACATTTATTGCTAAGTCTCTTCAATATTTATTGAAAAATATTGGAGAGCAAGAGGATTAATGACTTCATTGTCAGAAATCCAGCATTAGCTAACAACATATTTGAACTTTGAGTAATTCTTTGGCGAATCTGCTCAATAACTTCTAGTGTGATCAATTCTTTCGCGCTTTACATTCTGCGCAGATCCCGTAGTGCACTATTTTAAAACTAATTTCTGTATTGCACTCTGTAGCAGCAGTCCGGAAACTTGTCCACGAAAATTTCGCGGTTTTTCTGTTTTCAGGTATGCTTCCATAATTTGAATCCTTTCTTGTACGTACGGAGAAAGCCATTTTTCAAAATGCGAACAGCAACGTGTGTATGAACTGATGAAACAAACTGAAATAGTGACAGAAGAATGCCAACTATCGATTATTCATGTTGCATAAAATTACCCATTGTGTACTGCAGCTCGATTCAATTTTAACGGCCAATTTTAATAGAATTTGATACTAATACAGAACAGAAATATCGTATTGCATTCAGACGTGAGCCGGGACATTTTTATCTGCGTAACGCTGTGTGAGTATTGCAAAATTCAGACACATAACATGGAATATCTCAGAAATTGTTAACTCCACAAAAAAAAAAAAAAAAAAAAAAAAAAGTTTGACATAAATTGTGTGTTTTAACAAGATCTACATTTTTGTGCATTAAGTTCTTATGGATTGCCAGTTATACAAAAGTTATCTACAATGAAGAGCACTTCTGAAGAGATTCGAGATATATATTTCATTTGTCATGTAAATATCTTTAACATACGGTGTTTTAATCATAGTCATTTTTTAGAAAACAAACTTTTTTGGAAATGTTCCAGGTAAAGGGTAGTTGGGGTAGGATGATTTTCTTGAAAATCTTTGGGTCGCATCCTTAAAAGATGCTGAACTATACAACCGACTGTTAACTTTTGAGTTATGCTGTTATCGCACACAAACACACACAAACTGTTTTCTGTTTTTTTATTCTGGGAAAACGTGTAGGTATTTCCAGGAAAATTTCGATATCGAATTTTTGGGTGGAATGCAATACCTTCTCCACCTACTATGTATGTGGTGGATCTCGTTAAGCACACAATTAGTCAAATACATTTCTTTCTTTCTTTTTTTTCCTTTCTTAAGTTAGCCATTTTCGAGGTATTCCTTGTTATTGGTTTGAATTTTAAAATACGTTTACTTTTCTAAAATGAATAGTCATTATTTGTTTGTTTATCTCTTTGTCTCTCTTCCGCTCCCTCTCTTTCTCTTTCTCTTGTCTTGCTCGTGTAAAAAGAACGGAATCTCAAAGCCATCATGTAGCGGCTAGTTCTTAAGATATTTGACTATCCCTTAAACCAAATGGATTCCCCATAATTCCGTTGCACCTACAAGGAAGTATACAATATGTCAATAAGATAATTTCTGAAAATGTTTATTTCTATTAATATAAAGTAGATAGAAAAATAAGCATTTGTAAGGGTAGTTTGCACAAGAGTGAACATTTGAAAACTCCTTTGACGAACCGCGCTCATTGTTGTCGCGTGTTAGCTCGAGTGAGTGGTGCAGCAGCTTGGCCCCGAACTTCCTTTGAAATGCGCTGCCGCGGTCGGCCACCGTCATATATATATATATATATGTTGTTAGCTAATGCTGGATTTCTGACAATGAAGTCATTAATCCTCTTGCTCTCCAATATTTTGATATTGAAGAGAGCAATAGCAGTAATAGTAACTGCTTTTTAGAGAGCACCATATTTTTATGTTTTGGCGGTGACATCGCTCTCTCACAACCCCCAGAATGTCTGGAGGACCAAACCTGTCGTTGGTTTACGGGTCTCACCGACCTGACCGGGAGAATTATCAAAATAAATTCACCTACCATATCCTCTGATCACCAATCAGAGGACGTGTTACATGCCATGACAGGTCAGCATGTTAGGGGTTAATATTTTAGAGAAATGGAGAGATTGGAAAAATAAAGACTCCCTAGCCCTTGGGAACCCTAATAGCATCGGGGTCGGAAGAGAACAAGAGATGACCAAGGTAAGGTCAGATAGAAAAGTTACAGTGAGGAGCAGAACACCAGTAAGTGGAAGTAATGTTCTGCTCAGCTTGGGTACCTTGTGGTCGGCATTCACATATCCCCTAGATGGAGACCCCTGAGAGGTATATTTATATATATATATATATATATATATATATATATATATATATATATATATATATATATATATGTCAATTGCCAGCATCACAGTAGCGTCAGCAGTGTACCGGAATTTCGACCCGCAGGAGTTCTTTTACATACCAGTAAATCTACTGACATGGAGCTGTTGTTTTAAGCACACTTAAAATCCATCGGTCTGGGCCGGATTTGAACCCGCGACCTTGGGATCAGTAGGCAAGCGTCTAACCGACTGAGCCACTCAGACCGAGGTATTTTAATCAAAAACCTTAATCATTTTTTATAAAATAAAAATAACAAAATAATTTTGATGTAAAGAGTTTGAGGTGGGAATTTTTCTGAAATTCTTCGTATTGGAAGCTTCGATTTTGTGCAACATTTTGTGTTTAAGTTGTGCTTTCAAAGAGAGACACAAACACATACACACATGTACATATACATATACACGTACATTGTTATTTTATTCAGGGACTCAAAACCTGTGTTTCTAGTGAAATCTTGATAGAGAAGTTTTTGGTATAGTGCAACACTTCCATTGCCTACGAGAAACCTGGTAGAGAAAGTAATAACCTTTAGTGAAAAGAATTTGTGGAAGCTGTATCCAAACAAGCCATAGTGAATAGAGAAAGACATGAATTTAACACGTCAGATTGTTTTACGTTGTAGCTATTTTGCATCCTCTTTAACGGCTTCTGTCGACGCCTCCAGCTGAATAACAGCAGACTTTGCTCACTCAAGTGGCGATTGTATTGAAACGCTAAACTTAGGATAGGGGCTTTATTTCAACCAAGATTTATAGGACAAGTACTTAACTGCGTGAAGCAGATCGTATCTGCAAGTGATGGACACTTGTAAAGAACGATAATTACTTCATTTATAAGGGATTAGGTCGGCTACTAGGGAATTGTTGAGCCTTGAACGTATGTATCTACTGGAATGTTGTCCCATTCCTTTACAAGTCAACTTGCAATTGCATATGGAAGGGCAATTTATATGGACATGCATTTCGAAACATACTTGCTTCTGTAATATTTTCCTACGTTACTGGATTGTTAGATGCAATATGTCCTCAAATCATAGGAACGCCCTTCTATGTGTTGTGGCTTGGCCGAAATAAATACCTATACACATCACAAACATCTAATGTTACATTTATATGACTTTCTCTACTCATCATTTACTATTATATACTTTCTACACACTATTCTTGCACAAGCTTATTACTTTCTCTACTTCGTATAGTAATTAGGGGAAGTATTAATCGACCTGAAAATTCGATGTCGAGATTTCATCAGAAATATATGTTTTGAGGCCTCTTGAAAACAAAACAAAAAGCATTTTTATAAAGTGGTCCATGTGTGTGTGTGTGTGTGCGCGCGCGCGCGTGTGTGTGTATGTATGTCGGTGGTGTTGGTGTAGTGTTCAACGCCCACTTTTACTACTACGGCACCGCAGGCGGTGACACTGATGACACATGGAATGAAGATGGAGAACCGGTGGAATGAGATGGCTGGGGAAATCGGAGCACCCGGAGAAAACACGCCCTGACGCCGTATGTATGTCTGAGAACAGCGTAACTCAAAAAAAAAAAAAAAAAAAAAAACCAGAATTAAAAGACAGTTAAAAACCAAAATTGGTACCTACTTATGTTTAATATGTTTCAAGGATGCGACAACAAGATTTTGAAGAAAATTCCTCCACCCTAAACTACCCTTTACCTGGAAAATTGTTCGTCAATTTGGATTTTCTCATACTTGGCTCTAATGATTTTTATTAAGATGCCACATGTTTAAGATATTTTTATGGAAAATTAAATGTATACTTTGAATTTTGTATCTATAGCCCATGTAGTCGCGTTCACTTTTGATGACTTTTACATAACCGGTAAACCGTAAGAAATCTTACTATACAAAAAAGTATATCTCGTTAAAACACAGAACTTATTACATATTCATTTTCTTTGTGGAGTTCACTATTTCCGAGATATTGCTTATTGTCTTTTCTTTAATTGGAATCATTATTCTTGTTACCACGATGAAAACACTTGAATGCGGTTAAGTATTACATTTTTGGTTATATTCAATTATGAATATAAAAACCTGTAGTAAGACGATTAAATACACATTTTGGTAGCTACCCACCAGCGCAGTGAACTTTGAGGAGTTACCATTCAGCGAAATGCGTAGGTTTAATTTGTGTTTATTATTAATTATTATAATGCTGTTTTAAGCTGTTCCTACTATTCGTTTACTCTTATGTTCCAAGACTCTTTCATAATGCCTTGTAAAAACGAACTACCTTTAACTTTAATGTTAGGAAATTCTTTGCAGTGAAAGTAGTCAAAATGATTTCAAGTTCTCTTAGCCAAAATCATGTAATAGTTGCTAATATTAAAAATACGCAGTGTATAAGTAACTGAGTGATGACGTTATGTTTATTGTCTCTTGCTCATGCAAAGATAATGTAATTTCAAAGGCATCACATAGCGACCAAAACCTACTGTATTCCCATATTCCCCTTGCAGCTACAAGAAAATTAGCAATAAGATAATTTCTGCAAATGTTTATCTGGATTAATAGGAAATAGAGGAATAAGCGTCTTTAAGAAGAGTTTGTACAGAGCAGATAAACTCATATGAGTGCAGCACATCAGAATTTTTTATCTCCATCTTGATCGACATAAACATTTGTAGATATGGTTTCGTTGTAGGTACAAAAGGGAAGGGGAGGAAACCGAATTGAGGTGTTTAAAGGTGCCTTTAACATTCCATAATCTTTCCACGATATCGCGTGAAACAAGGAATTACGATGGAACTTGAAAAGATTACAAACCATGAGCAATTGAAACTCACATAAAAGGTTATCTTTCTGTTTCTAACGTGACTGTTAACGATTTCAGATATAACACATCCGGACGTCGGTCAGCCGTGCCCATAACTCCCCAGCCTTTCTGGAGGTCCTAGGGCCCAGGGTAGCCCCCTGAACGTGGGTCCATCACTATTTAGAACCAAGGCTAGAGATAAATCTATCGAAAGCACACCTACACAGCCCAGGCGGTGACAAATAATGTACAGGAAACTTGTAGTAGAAGAGGAACCACCTTAACATTCGGCTGCCGCCTCTGGAAAACCACGATAAAACCCATGGTCAGTTGGCCGGCCTGACGGAAATCCAAACTGGAACTCTAGGATGCGAGCCTCGCCTGTTACTGCAGAATCATATGATTCTATTATAGGTCGCAATGATGAGATCATGTTCATGACGTAGTTTAAGAGCGCTCAACTACTTGGTCATCAACACCCTTACAAAATGGATCATGGCAAAAGCCAGCGATAAATTTCAGTATAAAATAAAAGTACTAGTAAAAGGTATAAAGAGACAAAGCTAAAATGAAAATAAAGTTATAAGAAGGTCAAAAAGTATGATATTTGGATATCTAAATATCTGAAGTTTTAAATTCTCAGGTTCGTGTTTATGCCGGCTAAAAACTTCAAAACCGTTTCGACCGCTTGTTTATCGTCCGCTAAGACATCTGCACCTCTGACAGGCAATAGCAAAGAGTCTCGAAGTTGCGCTAGAGAAACACACTCTAGCAGCACGTGACAGACTGACAAAATATTGTCACACAGCGGACAAAGAGGAGCAGGGTCCCGTTTAAAAAGGTAGCCATGCATAAAATCGCAGTGGCCAATGCGCAACCGACCCAAAAGCATCTCCTCGCGACAAAATACGCAAGAGGAGGTTACCCAGTTTATAGGAAGTTCTTTTTACTGCTCTAGGCTTGACCACTCTTCGTACCAGCACGACAGCAGCGTTTTCCGCACTTCAACCCTTAAGTCTGCCGAAGTAATACGAGATATGGTAATACTGGGTTCTGTGGTTGCCGCCTTTGCTGCCAAATCTGTCATTTCATTCACCGGTAAACCTACGTGACCACGAATCCATGCACACGCCAGGTTAACGCCAGAAGCGTATAACTCATGGAGGGCATCCTGGATACGCTGTACAGTAGGATGGTGGTAGTAGTACAGCTCACGAAGGCTCTGGCGGGTACTAAGATTATAGGTCGCGGACGCGAGATGTGTCCCTTGGTTGTACGACATATACCTATTACGATTCCATTTTCAAAATGAAAATTACGGTCTTGCCTTCTTTCCGTTGACACCCCACAGCTTTTCCATCGAATGTCCCTGCTATAGTAATGTGACCCTGGGAAGGAAACCACAATACCGGCAGAGAACGCCGAAGGCAGCACCACAGAAACGTGTGGAAGTCCCTAACGGTTGATAGAGAGTCACTGGGCACAGTATCTGAAACTCCTCACCGCTGCCCAGAGAGGGCGTCGAAGTGACCTCTACGAATCGGGCAACGGCACTCAGCTACCATAAGCAGGGCCAAGGAAGAAGGGTTTACAGAGCACAAGGAACTGCACCATCTACTCGTAGGCACCCGAACCGCCGCGCTGAAACCGCAGCTGCAAGATGACAAGGGAAATTAAATGCAGAAGGAAAAGAAATGAAGCGGTGGAATGAAATTAAGCACTCAAACATTCGCCTAAGTGGCAAGGGAAAACCATGGAAAACCTCAAGTCAGAATACTAGCCGCGCACGTTTCCGCGTTACTTTAATAGTGTTATACGGAAAACAACTCACCGACATTACACTAAAGTGATGTATTGCCAACCGTACAATGGCGGTCGGTATACCCTGAGGAAATAGGACATGCATTTTCAAATATCCTGGCCATATTACCATTGGTGCAACTTAAAATGGATGAAATAATTAATCATAACATTTATAACAATTAGAAATTACATAACTAATGTTTTCAGCACAAGCCATTTACCAGATATATCTGGTATAAAGGAAAAATATTTCATATTGGAACTTATCAGTAAATTATAGCCCCATACTTATCTACATGCGTTTATTAAATTTGAAATCTCCACTGCAATACGGTAAAAAGAGAAAAAAGAAAAGGATCAAACACAATTTCTCAAAAAAGAATAATTGCATTTACTGTGGTTGTATTGCAGAAACAGTAATTAGTAAATGCACAAGAACACTTATGTAACATGTGTTAAAGTAGTTCCAAATAAACATACTCGTGAAACAATGTCTGTGCAACTAAGGATTCTTTGTTTTAAACGCAATAGGTTACGTAACTTAAGGATGTTGCCTGTATCGCCAACATAACTGTAATAACTATGGCCGTATCTTTATCAAGTGCATGATGTATGAGCCGTTGGTGGCACTGATGTCAACTAAACGCACTGAAACTCACTTAAAATAACCCGAAAACTATATAATGGGGAAAATATGACTGCGTAGGATTTTAGTGAATTCCATTGCGTTGTTTATATAGGTGTTGTCTGTCCGTCACGGAAGGGAGTGTGGGTCCCTAACAGGTGCAGGCAAGTTCTTCAGCCCGACAGAGTTCCACGTCGACACAGAGAGCACGCCACCATCCAGCTCCGGATGACCAATCAATCCTGGGATAGTATCCGGCCGACCACAGCGCCTCCCCTCAGCCGAACATTGTATTTCCAGAGTGCAAGTACCACCGCAGTGCAGCGCAGCTCGCCGGCGAATCCGCTCACTCTTACAATCCGTAAAGACCGGATAGCGAGAATGAAATTAAAGGAAATGAAACGGGTGATGTAAGGTAAATATCCTTCCCTTCAGCTGCCTGAGTGACCTAGGAAAACCTCCGAAAAACGTAAGGTCAGAAAGGTCACGGACGTTACCGCCTGAGCCATCTCAGAGCTAAGAATGTTATTGTATACTATTGTATACCTAGTAAACCTGACACTCGCCTACACGTAAACAGGGACAAGGCTACACCACCAAAAAAATTAGCCTTAGCTTAGGGGTAACATCGGTTATTTATCTAAACATAATTATAAAATATTCATTTATGATATTACCTTCTCTACGTAGTACCCATGATACACAAGAAAGTAGGTATTGCATTTCACGAAAAATGTCATTACATATACAGCCGGAAAATCATATTTTGAGGTCCACTTGACACAAAATATTTTTTTAGAAAACTACTCATGTAAATGTGCCTGTGTGTGTGTGTGGGGGGGGGGGGTGCGCGCGCGTAACAGCATACGAGCAATTTAAGTTCAACACCTTCTAAGGATGCGACACGAAGATTTTCAAGAAAATACCCATTAAAAAAAAAAAAAAAAAAAAAAAAAAAAAAAAAAAAAAAAAAAAAAAAAACCCTTTGATAGAAAAAAATTACATTAATTTGGATTTTTTCAAAAATAGCTTTAAGGATTTTGCTTAACATACTATAGGTACAGTGCGTTAGGGGAATGGCCGGACCGCCCCGCGGCAGTAGCGGGCGTGGCGAGGACCGGCGTGTTCTCGGCCAGAGTAACGCGTAAAGGACCGGCGAGTCTTGGGACCCTACTAACTTACATTAGGCTTAACTGCATCACAACAAAGGTTGAAATTGATGACCTTCAACGAGAACACATTCCCTACATCTCCGAAAACAATTCTGATTTACTCAGTTTGACCTATTGTCTATATTTCTCTCGCGATGTCCTACACTTCCTCTAACGTGTGCGTTATAGCTGAATCCTGCTGAAACCGGCCACACAATCTTTCATTTTTTGTCAGTTGCGGAAAAAAGTTATTTAAAATAGAATTTACATAAACGTGTGAATCAACTGTTGTGTCGTAAAATATAGGACCGATTATTTATTCTACGTGCATTCACTGCTCACCAAACCCCAAATATTACAGTATAGTAAAGAACTTCAGAATAATATGGGGATTTCCGGTAAACCAAAAAGGAAGGCTCTAAACCGAAAGCTTTGATTTTAAACCTCTCTCTAGCCATAAATAATCCCAGAAATTGCAGCTATAATAATTACTAGGTGCACTCGTGTTCAGACCTACTTGAGTGCACTACTTATAAGCACAGAGCCATTCAATTAGATACCTAACATTATTGGAAGAAGCAGCAGAACACTTTTTGTTCAATCATCGACACAAATGATTGTGTTTTTCTCTTTACGTTTAGCACAGGATACGCGGACAACGCCTCTTTTTGCACAAGCCGCCAGCAATAAAAATAACCTCATTACATCTCAGAAGCAAATAAAGAATGACAGATATTAAGTTGTTTTTTTCTCTACAGATGTAGTGAAAACCAGAAAATGACAATCTCCACCAACCCTACTCTTTTGTTTCTTATTGTAAAAGCGTGATGGTTTCTTTGCAATTAACTCTTGCCTGTAGCATAACACGGTTCTGTTCTAGATATCTTTGGTTCCAACGTCTATTTTCTTACACAGTTCACGTCATAAGTTATGGTTAATACAAATAAAACTAAAATTAGTTCATTTTTACTTTCTCTACTACGTATAGTAAGTAGGAGAAGAATTGTATTCGATTCAAAGTTTCGATGTCGACATTTCATCGGAAATATAAGTTTTGAGGCCCCCTGAGTCCAAAATACGCATTTTGAAGAAAAGGTCCGCGGGCGTGTGTGTCTGTGTGTGTGTCTTCTCTATCTCACTCTCTCCGTCTCTCTCTCTCTCTCTCTCTCTCTCTCTCTCTCTCTGCCTATGAACAGCGTAACTCAAAACCGAGAAGTCACTTAAAACCAAATTTGTTATTTAAGTTTAATATATTTCAAGGATGCAGCACAAAGATTTTGAAGAAAATTCTTCCAACCTAAACTAACATTTGCATGGAAAAAGTTTTCAAATTTTTTTCTCAAAAATTGGTTAAACGATTTTAATTAAAACGCCATATGTTTAAGGTATTTTTTGGCAAATAAAATGTATATTTTAAATTTTCTGGCTATAGACTATGTAGTACTGTTTTCTCTTAATGACTTTTGCATAACTGGTAAACCGTAAGAGACAGACCATATCTTACTATACAAAACATGTAGATCTTGTTAAAACAAAGAATCTATTTCATATTCATTTTCTTTGTGGAGTTCACCATTTCAGCACACATGGTCAGCGCGTAATGAAGGTCATGAGCCTTAACGCGCGTCTTAGCGGGGAGTAGAACTTAAATGCTAGAACGCGCCTAATCTAGAAACTGCGTGGGCACTGAACTCACTAGCATAACAAGAGAAGAAGTGAAACAGTTCACATTCAGCGCATTTAGTTTTCGTTCTGCTTCTCGAACTGCCTCTGCAGTTGCAAATATGGATACAGAGCGATTAGTAAAGTGAGGTTAAAATTCATACTGTGTTACAGGATACCGCTTGTGATGTATACAAGGACAAGCGTCCCTTAATATTTGAAAGAAATTCATCGAATGAAGAATATTCGAAAATAATTTAAACATTTGTCACTATGCCAAGGAGTGGAGGATACAGTGTTTAAAAATTGCCGTGCAAATGCCTTGCACTGTTAATTGGGTGCACCCACCACTTTCTTTCTTTTTTCTTCTCTTTAAAACAAGATAGACAAGATCCACTACAGCAATAACTTCATCAGCTTCCAGCTTCGAGAACCAAAAGGTCGATAGAACGCGAGTGTCTCAGCCGTATGTGTTTAGATCTCAAACGCGCGCAAATATTACGCGCGTAAAAGCGGACGCAAGGATTACACACGCTGTTAATCGAGACAAACGCTTGTAGAAGTAGTCTCATTGCACATTTCTTACAAGAGAGACACAGGAGACTGCAGAAATAGTCAAATCTTTAAAGATGCGACTTGCTATATGCTAGCCTTTAAATTGTACATTCATCAGAGAAACAAATTCCTGGTTATCAAGCTAATAATAACATTCTTAGGAGTGGAAAATTCGCACCAATAACAATGAATAACTCGGAAATTGTTAATAAATTCCTATTACTCTGAATCCCTAGAAATTAATATAGCATTGACATGGACGAGAAAATGTATAATGTGACGCCGTCCGACGCCAGCGGTAACAGCAAAGGCTCGGGACCCAGATGTCTCACAGCACTGGCGGTGCGTGCAACAAAGGCGCTCAAGATAGGCTGCCTCTCGCGACTGTTGTGAACACACGACAACAATCAGAGCGGCAGAACAAAAAGGGGTTTTCGAGATTATTCGAGAAGTGTCCGACGGCCAGCGTATTCTTAGAAGTTCGAGAAAGGTATATGTTGTAGTGTTATTATTATTATTATTATTATTATTATTATTATTATTATTATTATTATTATTATTATTATTATTATTATTATTATTATTATTATTATTATTATTATTATTATTATTATTATTACTATTATTATTATTGTTACTATTACTATTATTAGGTATTACTATTATTATTATTGTTATTATTATTGTTGTTTTTATTATTATTATTATTATTATTATTATTATTATTATTATTATTATTATTATTATTATTATTATTATTATTATTATTATTATTATTATTATTATTATTATTATTATTATTATTATTATTATTATTATTATTATTATTATTATTATTATTATTATTATTATTATTATTGTCATCATCATCATCATCATCATCCCTAATATTGTCATGTGCGTTATCTATTGGAACAAAGTGGACGGCGATTGGGGAACAGCTTGCAAAGGTAGGGCTTATTAAACCATGCACTGTGAGTCCAAGTTGTTTTCTTTTTTCCCATTCACTGTTTCCTTTTATTTTATTTTTGAGCATTAGTCGTTTTGTAGATATTCTATTGTGTGGGGTTATATTTTTCCAAGCGTTAGTGCATCATCTGACGGTAGTGCACCTTGCTTCCTATTATTCTCTCTTCTTTTGTTACACAACAGGTTGTTATGAGAGGTTACTCCTCCATGTTTTTGATATTAATATTTGAATGTTGTTTTCGTATGTTTCAACTAAGCAAGTGTACCGTGGTTATTGGAGCGTATATAGAAGGTAACTTTCTCGATAAATTTAGTGTGATATAAATAGGGATAGGATTTTAACGCATGTTCATATTTCTCCTCTGCTGTGAATTACTGCTAAGTTTCCAATTATTTAAGCTATATTCCAAGTTGCATGTAATGCATATTTTGTCTGCTTTGTTAATAAGCGTAATTTTAAGCAATTTGCACATTATAGTACATGTTTTCTTGTTTTACCTGCATATTTTATGGATCTTTTTCTAGTTTATTCATTTTAACTTCATATTTGATGCGAAAAAACAATATTTTCGAATAGTATGTGCAATTGGTTTAGTCTTGAAACTTGGCAACACTGATGGTAGCTTTGCATAACATAACAGTTGACGTATGTCGGTGAAACCCCGCCTTATCTAGCAGTGGTCGTTTCCTCGCAGTAAGAAGCTGATTGTTAAAGAATACTCGGAATTGAGCTTAAGTTGGAGGTTACACTTATAATTTTTTCTTTATCTGATTACCCTCCCTATATGGAGGACTTATACCCCATAGGGCTTAGAAGCCTGCGCCTGGGGTCAGATGCCTCTCGGGTATTATGAAACCTATGGACCGAGCACTGTGAAGACCTGGAAGCGGGTGGTCAACCTAGCACCACATATCAGAGTGAGGAAGAGGATGATATGAAATGCAGGTGACATGGATGAATGGAAAGGTGATGATGGAGCAGGTGATGGAACGCAACATTAAATTTAGTGGTGCTGTATTTGGTGAAGGCCTTGTTTTCGTGTAATCATGTCAAAAGTAAAAGTGACTGACAAAGCTAGGTTACAGGAGAATATCTTAACTCTTCAAAACTATATACTATAAATTTTGATAAATTCAATAATTCATATCGTTTGCACACTATTTTTATACATGCATTTAATTTTTTAAAGTTTTATTTAATATCAATGATATTTTAATGCCTTTTATGGGCATATTTATGTGCATATTATGGAATTTTTTGGTGCCTAAATGCATTAATATTAACGGGATATCTGTTGGTATATACGAATTGATGTGTGTATGTAACCGCTAATCTCCAAATCCGCTTGACCCATAACCGCGTAATTCGTCACGTATATGTATTTTTTCATGGAGAAAGTTTTTATGCTGTCCATTTTACTGTGCAACGTATTACATTCACACCATTTTCTCTACTCGCTTTTCGTTTGCATACTTCTTTCTCTACTCACCCCTCAATATACAATTCATACAATTTTCTATATGATTAAACCATAAATGCAACGTATTACATTTTCTATTCGCTTTTCTTTTGTGTAACACATTCACATGTTTTTCTCTACTCGCTCTTCAATGTATACATATAAAATGAATGTTGCTATGTAAGAAGTTGATAAATTCTCACACGGTTGACTGATCACCATGAAAATTGGCACATGTGTTCTTAATGGAAGTTTTTATGCGGCTTATACAACGCATTACATTCACAAGGTTATCTCTACTGACTTTTATTTTACGAAACACAATCACATTTCTTTCTGTGCTCCCTCTTCTACAGAGAACTGATATAGTTTTTCACACAGGTTTCTCTATTTAATTTTCTTCCGTGGTATTTGGCGTTGTTCAGCAGTGCTTTTGCGTAGTATCTTCCCAGTGTTTTATTTATTTTGTTCATTTTGTGTTCTTTATAGCATCCCAAGTGTTTTATGAACCCCTTGTTTAAGCATATTAAGTAATCTTTCTTAAATGTCTCCAAAGAAACAAATGGCTATGGGGTTAAGTCGAAAGTTTGTATCAAACCATGGATAACTCCGGGTTGCTACTTAGAGCTAAAACTCCTGTCTCTAAAAGTAAGTTATATAATATGTGAGTTTGTTGGAGTAGGGAGAATCATGTGAGGTACCAGTTCAGAATGTTTCTTTTGCGTACTCCTTTGTATACTGTTAGAAATGGGCTCTAAACAAGCACATTTTTCAAACCTTCAAGGACATTTCTTATTGACAGCTTAGCAGTAAATCGACCTGCCATATATCGTTGTGACATTCAAGACCAAAATTATGCTTCATTGAGTGACGAGGCCTTAGGGAGATATGTAGATGTAATTAGGAACAGCATTGCAGTTTCTATCAGGTATGCATCATTAACATAGCCGGACCTTGAACAAATGACGTTTAATGCAATTTGGTGTTGGGATTGCGTATAAAGGAAACGGGCAATGGGCGTTCGGCAGTTGTGAAATGTTGGAGTGGGGGTTCGGCGTATTCCCCTTATCCATTGGCACGCCCCGCCATGATAGTGTGAACGTGTAATGTCAGACATGATGATAATGGCGATGACGCTGATGATGATGTCATCTAGCGCCGTACATGGCCTGGATACATCATGCAGCTTTTAATATCTCAATCGTAAATGTCGATGCATTTATTTATACGTATGGTATTGTCCTACCTGCCATATGGCATTGCGGTCGATACGTAATTTCGTAATGCTTTAAACAGTCATTCGTCCCTGCACGAGCCATTTTTTCTTCATACAATGGTGACATTTGTAAAATACTAGCGGTGTTGCACAAGTGTATATTTTTGTTCAACAAAAAGAGGTCAGCAACGTAAAAAAGTATGTGTCACATTCACATGTTTTCCCCTACCCATTCAACAAACTGTTCTTAAAAATGTTATTCTCCATTGCAGAAAAGCTTTTATTACATATTTCCTTGTAAGTACATTTGGAATAGGAGAGAGCAGCAAACTTAAGTGATAGATCTTTTAATAGCTGGTCGCTATGTGATGGCATTGAAATTCCGCTCTTTCCATGACCAGGAGAAAAACATGAATAACGACTTCCCATTTGACAAAAGTAGGTATAAGTAGCTACTTGAAAATTCAAACAAGCAGCAAGGAATGTCTCCGAAATGGTTACTACCACAAACATTTTATTGCACATAAAGTGTGTGCTTTAACGAGCTCTAAATGTTTTGTGTAGTAACATTTTATCTATCTCTTCGGTTTACTAGTTGTGCAAAGACATTCAAAATGAAGAGGAAAATTCACGATGTTTCATTTGCCATGCAAATATCAACATTTTCAAACACTCCTCCATGTAAAGGGTAGTTTAAAGTGAGGAGATTTTCTTGAAATTCCTCGTATTGCATTATTTCAAGTTGTTGAATTTAAATTTCAACTTTGTTACTTATCCAACTTTTCGTTTTTGAGTTGTGCCGTTCACATACAGACGGATGGACGGACACACACACACACACACACACACACACACACACACACACACAAACACACACACACACAATTCATATACACACGAGCGCTATTCTTACAAAGCTTACTTTTCTCTCCACTTCGTGTTGTTGTTGTTGTTATTCTTCTTGTTCTTCTTCTTCTCTTTATTTATGGCGTAATCGCCTAGTTGTATGAACGTATAAGGGAGATAGAGAAAATCGAATTGATAATCAGAAGTTTAAAAGCAGTGCCCTGCAAGCTGGCCTTAAAAATCATGGCTTTTCCATGGCATCCCGAGAAACAACTGAAAAGTGACTATACTACAAAACATCGACAAAGTATTGAAAAATTCAAACCATAATAATGGGTAAATCGAAAATGGCTGATGCCAAAAAACGTTGTTATAAATAAATTGTGGCCTTTGAAGTGGTGCAATTTTGTTTGGTACAATTATGGTTTACCTGCTATACAAAATTCTATAAAATTCCTTCCGAATGAAAAGGGCTTCACAGGCTCTTCTCAGAAAATTAAAATTGTATATATTATATTTGTCATCTAAATGTGTTAAATTAATGCTGTTTTAATCAAAATCGTAAGAACCATTTTTGAGAAGATCGATGATTTCGAAAAGTCTTCTAGTTAAAGGATAATTTGGAAATGGCTTATTTTGTTGAAAATGTTCATGAGGCAGTTTTGACGCTGCTGGATTTAAGACAACAGGTTTGATATTTATCGAACATTTCTTTTTTAAGTGAAGTTATTCCTAGGCACATCAACACATGAACATTTTGTAAAAATGCTTTGTTTCATTTATAGGACCTCAAAATATAGTGACGCCGGCCAAGGCAGCGGCAACACAACAAACGACGGTCAGGCTTCCGCCACTAACGTGGCGCGTAACAAATGCGCTCCAGGTCAAGCTTCCCCACACCACTTATGCGAGCAAACACGTGACTAACAACAATTAAGCGGAAACACAAAGGGTTTTCCAGAGCATTCGAGAAGTGTCAAGTAGCCTGCGTGTTTGTAGAAGTTCGAGAAAGGCGCGTCTTAATTCATCCTACCTATAAAAAGAGACGAGGAAATGAGTTAGAGGAGTTACGATTACATTAGTCGATTAGTGTGTCAGTGAGTGCGAGACAGCTGTGTGTGCGTGTGCGTGCGTGTGTGTGTGTGTGTGTGTGTGTGTGTGTGTGTGTGTGTGTGTGTGTGGCACTGTCGTCGTGAAAGAAACATCACGTCCAAGGAAGAAGTTTTAATGGGCGTTGAGTGATTGTATAGTTAGTGTATGAGAAACAGAGAAGGTGAAAGAAGGCAGTGAAAGGCTGAGTCAAGGTTACGAGAAGAAAACAATTGGGAGTTGTAATATCACGAAGGACTGAAGACTGTGTTAACGTGCAAGACTGCATTTGTTCAAAAATTTTGAAAGCAAATAAAGTGAGCGAAAGAGTAAATAGACTGGACTTGTCATTTTGTTACAATATGTATTTGTGATGCAATCTGGGCATTGAATTTTTGGATGAAACGCAATATTACGACTGACAATAGGTAAGTAGTAGAGCAAATAAAAATGTTTAACAAATATACACCTATCTTGGAGAGCCCTTCAAGTTATACCTACAAGTAGTTCTTGATGAATACAGCTTCTCAAACATTGCTCAACAGTTTTTTAAAATATTTCCATCGTTTGTACGAGACTGAAAAGTTTGAAGTTGTTTTGCGCATATGTAAACCTTTAAGTAGCAAGCGTTTTTCGGCGTCTTCTTTTAGAAGCCTTTATCAAGTAAGGTTATTTCAACACCATCCAAAGTCCGTAGCTATTTCTCTTCTTAAAATTATTATCTTTGCTCAGTGCTTTTGTAACAGACAATGGTCTCTATGTAACTGAACAGGTGACTGTAATCCCAGAGATAAGATATTTGATAAGTAACAAATTAAGTCGTTGACATTGTGATATCCCTTGCTGTATTGCGAAAATGCTATTTTCTACTCTAAAAGAGGATCAATAGTGCACTAATGCTTCGAAGCTTCAACATGTCCCCAAAAGTCATCCAGTAAACATAATACATTTTCATTTACCTGGTATTATTGTTTAACGTGCGGTTAAATGAGATCGAAACATTGACAAATTAAAGCTTGAAGTTTCTTAAAATAAAGGGTTTTGTACCATATAATCACTGTTCCAACGCTCTTGTTTATTCTCGCATGAGAGAGAGAGAGAGAGAGAGAGAGAGAGAGAGAACGGGGGGGGGGGGGAGGGAGAGAATATGTAATGTGGGGTTCACGGTACCAAAAACCTGGGCTCGATAATATTACCCGAGCTTCCTGAAACATGCATGTGATATGCCAAAGAGCGCATGGGGTAAATGCAAAATAGTGGAAGCAAAACAAACCATTTCATAATTGACAGAATCTATGGCCCAATGTCCCACCTCTATTCAGAGAAATGGTTGCTTACTTTGTTCTAATTATATTTAATTTGGCATGAAAGTAACTTACACATATGGAATAATTTTCATCAAGATCTATCCATTTTTGAGAAAATTAAAATTTTCGAAAAATATTCCATGTAAAGGCTAGTTTGGGGAATTTCCTTGAAAATCTTCTTGTCACACCCTCGAAGGAATTTGGTTTTAACCGATTTTTCATTTTGTTGTACATATGTACATGTTGTACATAGACACAAATACACAGAGAGAGGGAGAGAGAGAGGGAGAGAGAGAGGGAGAGAGAGGGAGAGAGAGAGGGAGAGAGAGAGGGAGAGAGAGAGAGGGAGAGAGAGAGGGAGAGAGAGAATGAGTGAGACAGACCAGACACTCAGATACACACACGCAAATATTTTTGTAAAAAATTTTTTTCTTACTCAGGAAGTCTCAGAATATGTATTTCAGGTGAAATCTCGCACATGGAGCGGCGGGAAGGTGGAGAAACAGAATCGGTTAGAAACAACGCAGCGCAGGACAAGCAGTTCCACGTAATAGGGCCAAAGCTTTGAAAAGAAGGCTGTGAAGTATGCAGCATGGAAATAGGAGTACCTTAGCAGATGAAATTTAGATTCTATAATCATAAAGTTGAATGAATAGAAAATATATCTTTCAGAGAAGTAGCATTTAATTAATTGCCTGCTAATTGGAAAAGTTATTGTGCACCTATACACAATGAATATCAGAAATTGTTTCTCCTCGCGTAGGTAAAAGGTGAAGTAAGGAGGGTCCCCCGCAAAAGGGGCAGAGCACCCCACGTATGCTCTCGCCCTTTGTACTTCTACCATGACCCCAGGAGAGGGGAATGAGGGGAGAGAACCGAAGAGCACCAAATCCGGATGATAATGTGCGCAAGCATAGACGGGGTCCCTAATGTTTCCTTTTTAAGCAATCCCACTCACAAGTTCGTAATTCCCGGCGGTCCCCCGAAGGGGTTCACTTCGGAAGTGACTCCTAACTGGGCAAACAAAGCTCACCTTCACCGCCCATCCGCAACGCACCGAACACCGTGCCTTGTCCTGTAACGCAGAAACAAATGACAATGAAGGAAATGTGGGGTATAGGAACTCGAAATCACCCAAGCATTCAAGCATTATGGGAAACCATAAGATACCCATGGGTCAAAGTGGGTGGTCGCCAGGAATCAAACCCTGGACCTCCCGAATGCGAGTCACCTACAAACATTTGACTGTAATTTAGTTTCCTGTATCCTTCTTGTACCTACAACAAAGTGTGTAATGCAAGTAATTCTACAAAAGTTTATCACGATTAACTTGAAGTGAAGCTATATAGAAACAAACATTAGTGAAAGTCGTATGAATTTAACGCATCAGACTTGTGTTTGCTTTCAAAGATAACGCCTTCATCTATATATCTTAGGAAAAACACATGGTATGAATCCTTGGAAGATGCGACTTATTTATACCCTCATATCGAGGTTTTAGTTACCTAGTTGGTATACAGTCTTTCACTAGTTTATGCTGATGACAGAAAATCAGCATAAATATTAAAACATAGCTTTAAAGGAAGAGGTAGGTTTTGAAGCTTGGCCAGAATGCTTCCCCGCCGGTAACTTTAAGTAGTAGGCTGTTTTTCAAGATAAGCAGCTTGTTTTCTACAAAACGTGTTGTACATATTTTCCTCAGGTAGTACCAGTTCTCGTTACATTTACGCAACATTCTGTTTATACTCTACGAACAAAAGGTACAAGATAACAGGGGAATGAAGAACAGGTCTCTGCCTAACAAGTTATGAAATAACCTTGCTTTATAACACGTCGATCCCGGGCCCCCAAGCAAAAACGTGTTATCAAGCAAGCTTTTATTAAACTGGCTTATAAAATCAGAGCTTCTCTCGGTCGATATGTAGGAGTCTTCTTCCTTTATGCATTAGACATTTCTAATCCCAATCTATATATCCTATCTTCCAATGTTTTTCTTCCCCTTTAGGTTTATACTTTTTAAACTGGAAGGGCAGTCTCTCTGTATTCATTCTTTGAACATTACTCTTGGTTTTATATTTGTAATGCATTCAGAGTTTTTAGTTTCAGACTCGAAGACCCGCCATGGCTGGAGCTACCTAGAGAAAGCAATGACGACCTTCGACCAAGCAACTTCTAATGCTTTCTTTTCATCAAGCATCCCCGTCATCGGTCCGGCACCGCCATACACCACGAAACCTAGAAACACACCTTAAACATGAGAAGGAAATGTACCTAATGAAAGGGAAATAATGGAAAGGAAATGGTGATGGATGAGAAAATACAGAAATCGCCTGCCGACTAGGAAAACTAAAAAAACACCAAATGTCAGAGTAAGCGATCTACGGGATTCGAACCCGGGAGCTTATGAATACGAGCCTCGCACGCTATCGCAGAGCCATTTCGCTCGGTTACATGTTACCTCAATGACCCACCAAAGTACACTGCAATGAGGAGAAATTTAAACATACAACAACGAATATTAAGGTGACGGCTAATTCTACGACATGTATTTGCCATAAATTGTGTGTCCTTACTAGCATACTAAATAAGTTTGCGCAGTTATGAAACAATTGACTAAAAAATTATCCTACAAAACAATAAGAATTAATTAAAAGAATCATTAATTATTCTCAGTTTAGAAATAATATCAAGGACACTACTATATTCTGCACAAAGACTGAATTACACAAGTGCAAGAACTTCTGTAAACTTTAAAGTGAAGTTATTGATCCTAAGGTCATGGTTTCAAACCCGGCTCAGTCCGGTGGTTTTTAAGTGTGCTTAAATAAGCTTAAATAAGCTTAAATAAGCTTCATTCGCATTTTTTTTACCATGCAGCTCTTCTTCTTCTTTTTTATTATTATAATTATTTGAAACGTGTCAGCAGAATGATCATATAGAATTAATTCCTAGGAAACAAATGCTGCGATAATTGTGCTATTATCAGAATTTCAATATCGCTGACCAAAGCTACAAGTTACATTGCACCTCTTAATTTTCAAACCCGGGCCCGGCCCGAGTCCGATAAACAGTTTTCAAATTATGCCCGAACCAGCGCAGACTTCTACTAGAGTATTGTTCAGTGAGTACGAGAGTAAATGTGTGCGTATGTGGGTGAATTTAATAGAAATATTAGGTGTATAATGGTGATTAATTTCTGGTCCTTGACGACTAAAGGGCCCCAAAAAGGGAAACAAAAAACAGCGTACAAGACAGACAACAACCTACTCTCTTTCTCTCTCTCTCTCTCTCTCTCTCTCTCTCTCTGTCTGTCTCTCTGTCTCTCTCTCTTTAAAGTGCATAATTTATGTCAAATGTTATTCCTTATTCTTTCATCTTTAACTTTTATGGCCATCGAGAGAGCTTTGCTTTGAGCAACAACTGAATATCTTATGGACTGTAGGTTTGTTAACGTCGATTTTCTTTTATTACGTTTTAATATTAAGTATACTCACATTACACGTCTATGCTCTGTGGGTTATTGGGATTTTTCTCTCAACCGAGAATCGAACGCTTGACCTCCGGTTAGAAAAGCCAGAAAGCTGACCACTCGACCATAGAGACAATCAAACTTTTGCATTAAACATTTCTGAAGCATTCGTGTTATTGGCTAGAATTTGCAAATATTTGATGCATTTAAGCCTTCTGTATTTCATTGTTTTCCTTTTTTTCTACAAGGAAATGTGCAACAACACAATTTCTGGAAATGTTTATCTGGATTAACATGAAGTAGATAAATGAATAACTGTGAGCAGGAATAGCTTGTACAAGAATAAGTAGAGAAAGTCATATATGTGCAACACTTAAGATTTGTTTTCTTTCTTTCGTTTTTAATTTTGTTGCATCGGGCCAACAGATTAAATATCGTTGCTTCTGTCCTTCAGAAGCGAACATATAACTGGTACGTTTGAGACAGCAGAAGGCAAATACTATCATTTTGCTGAAATGGAACACGACATTGAGCACCGCATGTCCCTGTCATACTTAAAACTTGCTGCACATATCCGAGGTCGACCGCAGAATTATATTTTGTTTGCTTCCGTACTCAAGGCAAATTAATATCACCCGGTAGTGTGCATGGCGGTGTTAGCCTTCACAGGTAACAAGCTACTTGGCTCTACAGTGTAAAATATTCATTACCTCAACTGCTTCTTTGACTAACTTCCGCAGGCAAAGTCGTGAGTGAGTGAATGAGTGTGTGTGAGTGAGTGAATGAGTGTGTGTGTGAGTGAGTGAATGAGTGTGTGTGTGAGTGAGTGAATGAGTGTGTGTGTGAGTGAGTAAGTGAGTGGGTGAGTGAGTGAATGAGTGTGTGTGTGAGTGAATGAGTGTGTGTGTGAGTGAGTAAGTGAGTGGGTGAGTGAGTGAATGAGTGTGTGTGAGTGAGTGAATGAGTGTGTGTGTGAGTGAGTGAATGAGTGTGTGTGTGAGTGAGTGAGTGGGTGAGTGAGTGAATGAGTGTGTGTGTGAGTGAGTAAGTGAGTGGTTGAGTGAGTGAGTGAATGAGTGAATGAGTGTGTGAGTGAGTGAGTGAGTGAGTGAGTGAGTGAGTGAGTGGGTGAGTGAGTGAGTGGGTGAGTGAGTGAGTGGGTGAGCGAGTGAGTGAGTGAATGAGTGTGTGAGTGAGTAAGTGGGTGAGTGAGTGAGTGGGTGAGCGAGTGAGTGAGTGAGTGAATGAGTGTGTGAGTGAGTGAGTGGGTGAGCGAGTGAGTGAGTGAATGAGTGTGTGAGTGAGTAAAAGTGGGTGAGTGAGTGGGTGAGTGGGTGAGCGAGTGAGTGAATGAGTGTGTGAGTGAGTAAGTGGGTGAGTGAGTGGGTGAGTGAGTGAATGAGTGAGTGAATGAGTGTGAGTGAGTAAGTGGGTGAGTGAGTGGGTGAGTGAATGAATGAGTGTGTGAGTGGTTGAGTGAGTGAATGAGTGAGTGTGTGAGTGAGTGTGTGAGTGAGTGAGTGAATGAGTGAGTGTGTGAGTGAGTGTGTGAGTGAGTGAGAGAGTGAGTGAATGAGTGAGTGAATGAGTGTGTGAGTAAGTGAGTGAGTGAATGAGTGAGTGTGTGAGTGAGTGTGTGAGTGAGTGAGTGAATAAGTGAGTGAATGAGTGTGTGAGTGAGTGAGTGAGTGAGTGGGTGAGCGAGTGAGTGAGTGAATGAGTGTGTGAGTGAGTAAGTGGTTGAGTGAGTGGGTGAGTGAATGAATGAGTGTGTGAGTGGTTGAGTGAGTGAATGAGTGAGTGTGTGAGTGAGTGTGTGAGTGAGTGAGTGAATGAGTGAGTGACTGAGTGAGTGACTGACTGACTAAGTGAGTGAGTGAGTGAATGAGTGAGTGAGTGAGTGAGTGAGTAAGTGAGTAAGTGAGTGAGTGAGTGAGTGAGTGTGTGTGTGAGTGAGTGAGTGAATGAGTGAGTGAGTGAATAAATGGCTGAGTGAGTGAATGGGAAAGTGGATGGATAGGTGGATGAGTGAGTGAGAGAGAGGGGGAAAGAGATTTTAGGGCCCCTCGACAACTAGATCATTTGGTCAAATTTAATGCTCCCATGTAAAGTGTGATTTGGGGGGAGGATTTTCTTGAAAATTTCGGGTCACATCCTTGGAACATGCCGTACCAACGTTAAACACCAAGCTTGAGATTTAACCGACTTCTCATTTTTGAGTTATGCTGTTCACTGACATACCTTGTGCGCGAACACACACATGGGCACTAACACACACACAGACACTCGCAAACACATACATTCGATTTTTTTTTCTAATTTTCATTTTTAAATTCAAGGAGTCCCGAAACATACATTTCCATTGAAATCTCGATTTCTAATTTTTGGGTGAAATGCAATACTTCCCTGCTTACTATGCGAGCGGAGAAAGTAAGAAATCTGATACATGCACTCATATGACATTCTCTGCTCACTCTTGCACAAAATAATCTTAAAAGAGCTTATTCTTCTGTCTATCTCATGTTAATCGAGGTAGATGTGTCTAGAAATAGTCTTAGTGCATATTTTTTAGGTACAATTGGAATAGCAAAATACAGAATGCTTAAGCAACAATGAAACCCTTTAAGAGTTGATCGCTATATGAGATTCCATTCTCTTAGCATGTCCAGGACATAAGAAAATGAATAGTGACTTCCCATTTGAGAATGGTGTAAGTATTGGAAAATTCAAACGAATAACAAGGAATATTTCTGATTACCAAGGGAGGGGGGGGGGGGGGGAGTACTTTGTGATCACCACTAGCAACAACATGTTTGAGCAATTTTTAAAACACGCTTATTTTAAAAAGGGATATTATATCTTGTCATGTTTATAACACATTTAGCACTGTTTAACTATTACTTTTTGCTTTTTTACATAAATCACATTAGATAATATTCCAATCCTTATTTTATTACTGAGCTTATACCACCAACGGAGGTGACCACCATTGGTAACAAGACAAATCAGGAAGTTTTAAAACAAATTTACTTTAAAATTGGGTGTTAATATCTTGTCATGTTTGTAAAGGTAATATTTAGCATTGTTTAACTATTCCTTTCCACTCTTTTACATGAATCACATTATACCGACGGGGCAGTATTTCAGGATCACTTTGACATTTCATTGCTGCTCAAAAGGACCAACAATGAAAAATGTTAAACAAATACGTAATTCAGTAGTAGAAACAGCCATTGTCAATAACTTAACTGCATGCCTTTAATAAAAAAATTGAAAGAGAAAATTTGAAAAATTGCAGAAGGGGAAGATACAGTACAGCCCCCCTGCTCCACCCCCCAACCCCCAGTTGTGCGAGGGTCATCATGCAAAAAAGTATGCGAGACATCGTTAAGTCTGATGTTAAGAACTGCAAGGACTCTAGAGCAGTGATGTTCGTTTCCGAAAGAGGGGAATTTGGGTTTACCTCCTTCCACCATAGACTTTGCCTCTCTTTAACCCACAGCCGTGCGTTGTGTTGCAGCGGCGGGCTGGTTATATTTACGTTGCGTTTGGTTTACGAAAGCACTTTCAAATGTTATGCCATAAACATCTGTTCATTAGTGACTTTTTTGGTACTGTTTACGTTTAAGAAGCCTATCAATATTTGGTGACAAAGTCCAAGTGCATAGTCTTAGAAGATACACCAAGTGATCGTCGCGCAACATATTGTAATACAGACTTTAAATGTAGTTCAATTTGGAGAAACTCTGTTCACAAATATATGTAGAGTTATACACAATATTCTTGCAAATGTTTATTTATCTATCTACTTCTTGGGTTATGTACCTACTCTACAGACGCTTGTGGTTTAATTCATAACGTCGAAAGCTATTATTCCTATGGTCATTGGATCGTTTCTTGTCATGCAGTTTGTCTCCTTTCTTTTTTATTCCATACGAAAAAGAGTATTAACACTACTATCATTTCCTTGATTCGACTTCTAAATAGAGTGGGACAATCATTCCTTCACCGCTTTCAACTTTGTCATGCAAATTAAGGCCACTATTTTCAGCAGTTCTTATAAAAGAATCTTTACCAGAAT
The DNA here is from genome assembly GCA_030765045.1 of Tenodera sinensis. Lineage (NCBI taxonomy): Eukaryota > Metazoa > Arthropoda > Insecta > Mantodea > Mantidae > Tenodera > Tenodera sinensis. The sequence goes on from CM060964.1 coordinate 320,736,023, forward strand.
ATCAGTTATAGGCTCTACCTTTAAAAAAAAAAAAAAAAAAAAAAAAAAAAAAAAAAAAAAAAAAAAAAAAAAAAAAAAAAAAAAGCAGCTTCGTGCCTAAAATGTATAGAGCTACATCTAGCATTTCAGTTGAGTTATCCAGTTTTTTCCAGTCTTCTAAGCTAACAAACCTCTGTATAAATTCAAACGTAGCAATTATTTATTACAGTAATATATTTAGCTTGGAAGCAACCGTTTGGTCGCAGCTGCAGTAGACATGTCAAGTTGCCTTTGCGTGACTTCAACTTCTGTGCGCACACGCCGAATGGAACTAATCGATTATAGGGCTTAAACCGATAGCTCTTATTTCATCCAGTGACATGAGACAACATTCTCATCCATCAGTGTTGTCATACGATTGGAAGAGGCGCATTTTTAGATTGTTGGATAGTTTGCACTGACATCGGAAGATACATCTACAACAAATATTTCTGTCCTTTTTTGGAGTAGCTAACATGGAAAACCACTGTGTCTAATTTAGAATTTCTCAGAAAGTGCATACCAAAGGGTTTCGTTCAGGTTTTTCGAGTTTTGTATCATTTTTATTTTCCCTACCACATACATTGTAGGCAGAGAAGGTATTGCATTCCACCAAAACGTTCGATAAGACATCACTAGAAATTCGCCTTCTGTAGTCACCTGAATAAAAAAGAGCACTTTTAGAAAAATCTGATGTGTTGCACTCACACGACTTTCTCTACTCTTGTACATACCATTCTTACAAACTCTTATTCCTACGAGTATATCTTCTTCTTGTTAGTAAAGATAAACATTTGTACAAATTATCGTATTGGTTATTTCCTTGTAGGTGCAAGGGGAATATTAGAATACAGTAGGCCTTGTGCGATAGTCAAATCTTTTAAACCTTTGAGATTCCGTTCTCCTTGCACACTTAACATATAAAAAATGAACAACGATGTTTCATTTCACGCAAGTTTTAAGTTTTCCGAAACTCACACACATAACAAGGAATATCTCCGAAATGGTTCACCTTACAAGAAAATTTATTGAGACATAAATTGTGTATTTTAGCAAGATCTACATTTTTTGTATAGTATGATTTGGTCTATCTCTAACGGTTTACCAGTTATGCAAAAGTCGTCCAGAGTAAATACGACTACAGCGGCTATAGCCAGAAAATTCAAGATATACATTTCATTTGTCATAAAAATATCTCAAACATATGACATTTTAATCAAAATCGTTAGAGCTATTTTCAAGAAAATCAAAATTTTCGAAAAATTTTCCATCTAAAGGGTAGTTTAGGGTGGGGCTATTTTCTTCAAAATCTTTGTATCGCATTCTTGAAAGACATTAAACTTAAATACTAACTTTGGTTTTTAACCGACTTTTCGTTTTTGGGCTATGCTGTCCACAGACACACTGACACACAGACACACACACACACACACACACACACACACACACACACACACACACACACACACACAGACACACATAGACCTTTTTCTAAAAATTCTTTTTTTTGGATTCAGGGGGTCTCAAAACATATATTTCCGGTGAAATCTCGACATCGAATTTTTGGGTGGAATACAATACTTTCCCTACTTACCAGTAGAGAAAGTAAAAAGGTCCACGTGTGCATGTATGTCCGTGTGTCTAAACAGCAGAATTCAAAAGCGAAAAGCTGGTTACGATAGCATAGGATTAATTGACGGGGGAGGCACCTAGAACCTGGATTCCAATGGATCTTGATTGCTTACACCTGGAAGAAACGAGTGAATGAATGAGTGGGTGAGTGAGTAATGAGTGATTGGGTGAGTGAGTTAATGGGTGAGTGACTTAGTGGGTGAGTGGGCGAGTGAGTAACGAGTGAATGGGTGAGTGAGTAATGAATGAGTGACTGGGTGAGTGAGTGAATATGTGAGTGAGTGGATGCCTGGGAGAGTGAGTGAATAATGTCCCTAAGTGAGTCTGACCAAGCGTTTAAATTTACCGGAAAATTATGACAAACTTACCTTAATATACCACCGCTCTCATACGCTTTTATAGGTATTTTTGTGTGTAGTTTAACAGCCTTTAATAGGGTATGTGATGAACGGTGAGTGAGTAAAATGATACTCAAATGAGCCCGGTGTCCATGGCGTTTAACGCCACGCGACACTCATGTTTTCTAACTAAAGGAAAATCCCCGAAATATCCTCATCCGGGTAACCCACCCTAACTGAGTTTCGAACTTGGCGTATTGTATGTGAATCACATGAAACTCTTTCTTACGTGAAATATTCAAAACATCCTCCGTTTGCATCGATACATAACAGTAAGTCGTCTTATTGAATCCGTGGGGTGCTGATGTATACCGGGAACACTTCCGTTGTACATGTACCGGAAACGAAGTTCATAATAAACAGTTGATGCTACACGTAGTAGACATGGAAACATTACCTTCGTTCAAATGAAACACTAAACACTGGCGGTGAACCTAAGGAGCGGGATGGATTAGCCGGTAGTCTGTGGCTCGCATTCGGAAGGTCATGATTTGATTCCCGTGGCTGACCTTCCTGACCCATGGGTTTTTCGGGGTTTTCCCGGGTCACTAGGTGAATGCTGGAAAGGATAATTATATTCCCCGAATGTCTTGTCGCTCCATTTCACTTCACTTCCCACTGGCCTTCACCTTTCACCTTCGTTGGCTGTTTCGGGATCCCAAGTGTCGGCGGAAGTTTCGGCGTGCATGGCAGGGAATTTGTTCTCTGCAAATCCTCGTCCTATGGAATGCGGAAAGTCTCAAAGACCCCCCACCCAAGGCATGTGTAGACTCTCGGAGCGGCAAGGAAGCAGTTGTACGAGCCGCCATAGGGAAGTTTAAATCTGTAGCCATTAGGGGCCCCATCCTCTGTTGTCATCTCTCCTCAGGTCCGGCCATCCTTAGTATCCTCTCACTTCGCCCTCATGGGGTCGACCCGTCAGGGGCACAGGAAAAAGGATTTCATAGGTCAAGGTACCCTTCTCTAAACCTTGTCAATAGAGTAAAGAATTACAAGTTCATCAGTTGCAACCAAGAGAGCTTTCTGAACATTTGATGCAAGAAAGAGTTTCTTGTTATATACTAGTAGGTTCTGTTGTCTGTGCTTTCCATAATTATTAATGCATCTACTACGAGTATCAAGAGCTGTAGACATTGTCCATATAACATATTTCCTACTTCTACGTGTGAGGAATGTGCCCTGAAAATTGGGACGTAACTCATTGTTACATTGTATATAAAATAATCTTTGGAGAGATAGGGTAAAGAAGATATTTTTGCAATAATTTCACAGCATATTTTTAAGAGCATGGTGCACCTATTGCTCAAAGGTTTCAGTTTTGTTAGCAGGTAAAATGACATCTTCCCTTCAAACTGGTTCGTCTTCCAGATCCTCACGGTTATTGGAGTGCACAGGATACAGATTTCCCCATTTAGTGTCGAGTTTACTGATGAAAAGGAATGTGTTGTATGCCTATACAGTTTTAAATTTAATTTCAAGCCATTTGAAGCAAGTTCCGAACGTTTTATTGACACGGAATAACTATATATGGTTTATAGTGTTGTATAAACTTATTGGTGATTCTGTTAGAGACGTACAATAATCCTGAGAAAACAGCGCATTTTGTTACGAAAATCTGTCTACATTTCAGGCTATTAATTTCTTCAGTTATTTAAGTTGCTCTTGCATCGGTTCTACATGTTCCTGTACAACAATTGTTATACATAATGCAAAGGTAAGTATTCAACATACATAATCATAAAAAAAATTAATTTTAGATTATTGCCAAATTACCTTACTTAATGCTATGCCATGTTGCCAATTTACTTGCCCATTTTACAAAAATACTTTTAGAGTTATAAACTTAATATTTTAGTTTATTTTATTATCTTTGCAGAGTTTCGCTCAACGTTACTCCTAAAAAGACAAAGACTACTAAAAAGGAAGTGAAAAAGTACACAGAAATTATGAAACTCGAGACTTTTGAGTGCACCTAGGGAAGTGAAATTCCAAATTGGGACATACAATCAGCAAAATTGTATAGTGTTTCTTACAAGACAATTAAGAAATTTCTGCTCGAAAATGAAGACCTGGAACATCCTCGAACACCAAAATTGGGTCAGTGTTACCAGTTGATATGTATCATGGACACAGTGATATTTTTGTTTAACACCTTATCATAACAAATGTCAACACAGTCAACAAATGCAGCTATTTACACGTCTGATAGATGTTGTGAAGGTTCAGGTTCCGAAAACGAGGACTGTGTACTGTAGGAACCAGATTATACGATGTTGTAAAATTACAACATCGTACAGCAAAGTTAACTTACCTATGGCGAACTTACCAGTACGGGCTGTTATTACCTTTATCACTGTTAAAAATGTAGTGTTCAGAAAAATGTGATTCTTTATTAAAATGTTTGTCAGTTATGGGATTACCGAAAAAAATATTTCCAATAGTGCATCTTAGTTTAATATAGTAAAACGTTACTTTTTTTAAAAAATACTGCGACATGCACTATCTATAGGAGAAACATTACAGAAATGTATTTTGTGCAAAGAAGAAATATGTTCATTTCAGCGCTATCTTGTTTTACCGTTGCACACGTGCTTCTTGATGTGAGGGCAATAAAAGAATGTGGCACGCTGATAATTTTATTTACGTCAACCAGGAAACTGCAGATGATTGTTCTCTGGAATTCTTTGCACAAAGGCGTAAGCAACTCTTTCTAATAAAGAAATAGAGTTTTATGGAGGACCTAACTACCTGGTATTCATACATATTTTTCCCTTAAATGTAGAAGCGATTCTACAAACATTCGATATAGAATTTTACTAGAGATAACGCCACATGGAAAAAAATTCTGATGTGCTGCGCTCACATGACTTTCTCTATTCCTGTACTAACCATTCTTACAAACTCTTATTCCTATATCTTCTTCGTGTTAGTTGAGATAAACATTTGCAGAAATTATCTTATTGCTTATTTCCTTGCAGGTGCAAGGCGAATATAGGAATAAAGTCGATTTTGAACGATAGTCAAATCTTTTAAAGCTTTGAGATTCCGTTCTCTTTGCATGGTTAACATATAAAACTGAACAAAGATGTTGCATTTGACGATAGTTTGTTTTCTGCAACTGACAAATAACAAGGAATATCTCCGAAATGGTTCACTCTACAAACAATTTATTTGGACAAAGGTGGTGTGTTTTAGTGAGATCTACATTTGTATATAGTAAGATTTGGTCTATCTCTTACAGTTTAGAATTATTCAAAAGTCATTAAGAGTAAACGCGACTACACAGGCTATAGCCAGAAAATTCAAAATATACAGTTCATTTGTCACAAAAATATCTTAAACATATGTCATTTTAAGCAAAATCGTTAGAGCCATTTTCAAGAAAATCAAAATTTTCCAAAACACTCCCATGTAAAGAGTAGTATAGGGTAGAGGAATTTTCTTCAAAATCTTTGTGTCGCATCCTTGAAAGACATTAAACTTAAATACCAACTCTGGCTCTTAACCGACTTTTCGTTTTTGAGTTATGCTGTCCAGACAGACACACAGACACGGTCCTTTTTCTAAAAATGCTTATTTTGGATTCAGAGGGCCTCAACTCTCGGCATCGAATTTTTAGATGGAATACAATACTTCCACTACTTACTAGTAGAGAACGTAAAAATATGACGTGATGCACTCACAGGGATTTCTCTAAACTTGCACAAACTATTCTTACAAACGCTTATTCGTCTATCTACTTCATGTTAATGGTTGTCTTCTCAGCGCGACAGTAGTGCTGCTGCTTACCAAGCGGGAGACCTGTGCTCGATGCCCGTTACCGGGGTGGCGATTTTCTCCCACAGGGAGACCTGGCCCAGGGTGCACTCAGCCTCGTTAGGTCCCTGAGGGGGCAATTGAAAAACTACTTGATTGAAAAGCATCGGCCCATGGTTGAGAAAACCACATAACCGGCCAGGAGGGACCGTGTCGCTGACCACGTCCCACCTCCAGTACTGCACCCCACTCATGACGCCTGTGGTGGGCGGAGGTGGGAGACGCAGCGGACGCAGCACCTTGGACGGCATGGGATGTTGTGTCATGGGGTTATGTTACTTCACGTTAATCGAGATAAGCATTTGTAGAAATTATCTTTCTGCTAATTTTCTTGTATCTGCAATGGGAATACAACAGGTTTTAAGCGACAATCAAATGTTTTAAGAGTTTTCGCTATATGATGGCTGGCATTTTATTCTCCTTGCATGACCAAGAGACAAAAATGAACAATCTCCCATTTGAGAACGCTCTATTAGTATTGTAAAATTCTGACAAATAACAAAGAACATTTCGGAAATGGTTAAATTCACAAGAAAGTTCATTCAACATAAATTGTAATCTCTTACGGTTTACCGGTTATGCAAAAATCATCCAGAGTAAATAGGATGTCATGGAATATAGCCAGAAAATTCAAGATATACATTTCATTTGTCATAAAAATATCTCAGACATATGGCGTTTTAATCAAAATTGTTAGAGCCATTTGCAAGAAAAAAAGTTTTCCATGTAAAGGGTAGTTTAGGGTGGATGAACTTTCTTCAAATTCTTCGTGTCGAATCCTTAAAAGATATTATACTTAAATACCAACTTTGGTTTTTAACCGACTTTTCGTTTCTGAGTTACGCTGTTCACAGTCTCACACGCAAACATACAGAAGCGCGCGTGTCACATTCGAATGCATAATAAGGAACTTTGCTGTAATAACTCGTAAATGTTAACTAATTTTTAATCCAGCTGTCAGCAATTGGATTCCTATTTTATTATTGCCTTTAGTAGTTCTTTACTCAGCAATGTGGTTCAGGCAGACTCTTTTTTAATTTTGATTTTTACAAAATGGCTCTAGCAGTTTTGATTAAAATACAGTACTTGTTAGATATCTTCATGACAAATGAAACGCATATTTTAAATTTCCATTTCATATTTTCCATTTCATATTTTCAGGCCCCATGAACCCCTAAAAGCATTTCTTTAAAGAGATCGGTGTGTGTGTGTGTGTGTGTGTGTGTGTGTGTGTGTGTGTGTGTGTGTGTGTGTGTGTGTGTGTGTGTGTGTGTGTGTGAACTGTTTATTTGAGAAAAGCCAATTAAAAATCAAACTTGGTGTTTAAGTTCAGCATTTCTCAGGCATGCGGCAGGATTGTTTTCAACCCCCCCCCCTCCCCCCACACTTCAAACTATCCTTCACATGGAACATTTTTCGAAAATCTTGATTTTTCCCAAAAACTGCTAAATTTTGATTAAAATAGCATGTGTTTAAATATTTTCATCACTAATGAAATGCATATAATGCATTTTTGGAGATATCCTCTGATGTCATATTCATTGGGGATGACTTCTACATCTGTCAAAGAGGCACACAAACTCTTAGTACTCAGGGAATGTAGGTCCTGTTAGAGCATTTAATTTATATCAAATACCTTTATTCTGGAGTTAACTATTTTAGAAATAATTCTTGTTGTTGCACTAGTGATTCCAGGTCGGTTAAAAACCAAAGTTGGTATTTAAATTGAATATCTTTCAAGGATGCGGCACGAAGATTTTGAAGAAAGTTCCTCTACCCTAAATTCCCTTTTACATGGAAAACTTTTTTCTTGCAAATGGCTCTAACAATTTTGATTAAAATGCCATATATTTGAGATATTTTTATGACAAATGGAATGTATATCTTGAATTTTCTGGCTATAGTCCACGAAGTCCTATTTACTCTGGATGACTTTTGCATAACTGGTAAACCGTAAGAGATAGACACAATCTTGCTCTACAAAAATGTAGATCTTGTTAAAACACAATTTATATCTAAATAATTTTTTTTGTACAGTGAACCCTTTCGGAGATACTGCTTATTTGTGTGAGCTGTGAAAACAGACTTCTCTCAAATGGAACATCGTTATTCAATTTTTATATGTTAACCGTGCAAAGAGAATGCAATTTGAAAGCCTTAGAAGATTTGACTATCGCTCAAAGCCTACTGTGTTCCCATGTTCCCCTTGTACCTACAAGGAAATGAGCAATAAGATAATTCCTGCAAATGTTTATCTCAACTAACACGAAGAAGATAGAGGAATAAGGGATTGTAGGAGTGAAAAGTACAAGAGTAGAGAGTCATGTGAGTGCAACACATCAGATTTTTTAAAAATGCTTGTTTTGTATTTAGGGAGCCTCAAAACATATTTCCGGTGAAATCTCGACATCAAAATTTTGGGTCGAATACAACACTTCTACTTATATACGTAGTAGAGAAAGTAAGAAACTGCTTGTGAAGGTTCTGAATTATTTCGAAAGTACTTTGGGTTTCTGTTTCTTGTTTCTGAAGAGAGGGAAATACTTGGATATGCATTATGTTCGTGACTTATATGTTTACGGCATGATGCATAAATGTTCACCTCTCATTACATTTTCTTACTTCACAGTTCATAACTCTACGTTTTATTACGAAAGCTGTTAGCTGATACACTATTTCAAGATCACTATCAAAAGCTAGCAGTAACTAGTTTTCTACAACACCAGACTCCGGTTACTGAATGCAAAACATAAACTGTACGAAGACTAAAAGTTGTTGGGCGCTTCCACCTATTTCATGTTTATTACGTTAATTAGGTGTTATTTGCACGTATTTTATTGTAACGTAGATGAACTTTTCTTAAAGGCCCAGACTTGTCCACCAATGTTAAATTTACTAAATTCATAACCCATTCTTTCAAAAACTGTCTGGGATAACAAATTTATTTGTAGAGGTAAATGCAAGGGGTTCACGAGGGTTTCACTGATCTACCTTTATCCAATGTAAAACGAAACTTAGGTTTGTCTATGGACCCTCTTTAATTGCTATGGTTCTCAGCGTCCAATTTTATATTGGGCGTGAAAGACATGTGTTTGTTAATAATGAAGATAGGATTAATTAATTACACTATATTTTGGTTAAAATGTTTCATAATTAGTGTCTAAAAATAAGAGAGGTGTTATCAAGACCACAGTAGATACTCTTCAAAGCGCCAAATGGAGGAAAATTAACACACACAAACACAACACATTCACACACAGATACAGATATATAAAATCAGGACCGATTAAGTGCCTCGTCGACAGGGACCTGACGAGGTTGAGTGCACCTAGGACCAGGTCTCCCAGTGGGAGAAAATCCCCATATTTATTAATGAAGTTCTTCACCACGCTACAAAAGTTGGGGTTTGGTGCACAGCGAGTGCGCGTAGGGTTATCGGTCCCATATTTTACGACACAGCAGTTGATTCTCATATTTATGTAATTTCCATTTTAAGCAATTTTTTTCCCAAGTAACAAGAAATGAAAGATTGTGTGGCTGGTTTCAGCAGAATATAGCTATGACGCACACTGCTGTCAATTCTATGCATGAATTGCGAAGTAGATATGGTGACAGAAAAATTAGTCGAGGATTGTAGCCACATCGTTCCCCTAAACCGTCTCCATGCTATGTTTATTAATGGGGAACATTAAAGATTGAAGTGTAAGCATCAAATTTGCACACGTTACAAGAACTGCAGGACAAAATCACGAGAGAAATACAGGCAATCAGTAAACGCGAATTTTTTAGAGTAAACCCAAAATTGTTTCGGAGATACAGGAAATGTGTTCGCATTGAAGATCATCAATTTCAACATTTGTTGTGATGCAGGTAAGGCTATTCGAAGTTAGTACAGTAGTTGGTGTTCCGAACCCATGATTTGCCGGTCGTTTACGTGTAAATGGGTGAGGGCGCGCCGGTCTTTGCCCGACTCGGTGCTGCCACGGGGCGGTCCGGCCGATCTACGAACGCACGTATATCTATAACACTACTATCAGGATTACTAAAAGCGGAATCTATCATTTAAACCAGGGCTGGGGAACTAGTCTCTCTGAGCGCAGCCCACTCACGATAACTGTATGTTTAAGACGTAAAAGAAAAAGAAAAATTAAGGTTGCTCAAGCCATCCCACGAGTTGCTCAGGCCTGACCTAACCGGTGCATAGCTAAATGAGGTGGTTAGTACACAGTTATGCTTGAGCACGATACAAGCTTTCATAGAAATATTTGTTATACTCTGTACAGCACTATTGACACGATCTTGAAGAGATTAGTTCGTGCGTAATCTCCAGCTTTCCCTGTAAGGTTCTATGTGTGACATTATTACTTCACACGTGCTTTTACTCTCTCTGGACAACCATCTTTTTCTTCGCTATCAGAGAATATGGCATGTTCTGAATCCATGGAAACTTTCCAATTTTGTATGTTTTCACAACTTTAAAAATAAATAAGCATACACATTTAACAATTAATTAACCTCTTATATTTTTGAAATGATAATTCCCAATTTGAGTTTACATATACATTTTATAGAAAATTGTTCTTCACATTGTTGCGTGAGTCTCTCCCTTTGATTGGTATTTCACATACTATTTATCGAGCGTAATAGAGCTATATGAGGATAATTTGTTATATTTTGCTCACCAAGACATGTTGACCTTAATATAATTTTAAATAGGCCAAAATAGATCACTGCATAACATGCGCATTCTCCTCTCCGATGTTGGTCGAAGGTCCCATCCTCAAGTATTCTCTTGGGAGCAGTTCCAAGTCAATGGTTCCAAATATTACCTCTGGAACTGCCGCCACGGAATTGGAGCACCCTCCGTCCAATCAGCCATTGCTCTCCTCCAAAGTTGCCAGAAATGTGACATGGTCCAGGGATAACGTCAGCAACAGACAGAAAATCTCATTAGGAAACTTTGAGGTGCAGGAGCCAAACTGCTACAGTATATCTCTTATAATTTACCAGTTCTACAATAGAAGTACACAAAATTCATTCAGAGTGAAGATAACTTCAGAGGTACTTCACAGAAAATGCTATAGTTTTCTGTTGGATTGCAATACTTCTATTTACTGCGCTAAATAGTACAGAAAGTAGTAATATTACAGGTAGTCACGAACCTTAAACGGAGTATCCTTTCAGAAAGAGGTTTTTATCCATTACTCACCATCTTCAAAGAAAAATATAACAACCGGGTGATTTAAAAAGAAAAAACACAAATAAGTTAATAATAACAATAATAATATAATGTGTTCATTTGGTATTAGATATTTGAATAATTATTTATTATTAAATGTGACCTTATATAAAGGTTTGCCATGTGACACAGAATAGCTTTCATGCGTTTGAAATGAATACATAAAAAGGTTAATAAAATAAAAACAACAACAAAAAGCAAAGTTTTTGTTAGTATATGACACAGTTAAATGATTATTTTATATTTTAGTACTTTCAAATTTAAATGTTATGGTTTCCATACAAATGATTTCGGCATATTGCCACAGAGTATTTTATTGTCGTTAGGACAATGTCGTCCTGTAGCTGTTTAGGGAGCTTATATTGTTGTCTCCATTGCACAAATGATTTTGGTATTGTGCCCCTTGCTCCGAAGAATAGGCCTGTGACCACGATGTTGCTGATATTATATTTAAATATAATTTAAATTAAAGTAAATAAAAATCACTTAACTAATATTGTAATTCATTTTTCCGAATACCTATAGATTTACATATAGATTAATTAAAATGAAAAATTTAAAGAAGGAATAAAGCTTAGATTAATTAATTAATTTATTTATTTATTTTAGCGTCAAACAGGAACAGTTTTGCTTGCCACGTTTTCACACGTGTGTCGTAAGTTCATGTGGTGAATACAGTTCTTGAAAGCCTTAGTCATTTAAGGGAAAGGGAATAATTCCCTTGAAAAACTCAGACACATATCACAGACTATGGAAAGTAACTATGGCAAATTTCATTATACTAGCTTTTATACTTTTTCTTTAAACAATTTGTTTAATAAATAAACAGAAGAAAATACTTTGTGAAGAATAAGGGATTTTGCTGCCACAAAATTAGAATAACTATAAATAGCACAACACTGCAACTTTTTACACTTGGGTCTTATGTATTTGTCATGATGGTGCCTACAATTATTATATAAGTATCTGTAATGGTTTTGCTAGAATTAACGAAAATATAAAATTTACACAATTTTTTCAACAAAACATGGGTGCCATACTCAAACGGTGAGTTATATAATCATAATTCTAGATCGATATGCGTAAGTTTGTATGCAAAAGAAGCGTGCAGAATTTCAAACCTCTAGCCGTAATGGTTGGTGAGAAAAATTGCCATTTACATGAAAAAGTATTGTTTCGAGAAAAAGCTAATCAAACAAAATATTTTTTATGACTTGCGTCAAAACCTATAAAATGCATTTAAATAAGAAGCATTGTATATAAAACCATAAGCCATACAGCTCTATATATATACATATATATTCCTGTTCAAAAATATAAGAGAAATTAACTGTAATGGAAACGGAAAATGACATTTATTACCATTTTATACTTCCGCTTCCCTTAAGGGCAACCTAAGAAACAACAGCGTATATATTTTGTATACAAAGATCCTTTCATGATGTGTTATACGTTTGCGCAAAACACACTTCACTGTCAATAGTTTGCAATAGAATCGACCTGATTTCTTGTGAAGGCTACTTACACTGTTGCATTTGAAAGTTAACACCCAGCATAAGCCTTCCCAAGCTTCAACAAAGCTTTCACATTATTCACAGAAAAGCTATCTCTTATCGTAGTTTTAATCGTGTTGTGGCAACTAATACCTCTCTCTCTCTCTCTCTATGCAAAACAATGGTTACGACATAGCCAATAATTTACTCTCCAGCACGCATACGTATAAGGCAAATCTCGGAAGCCATTTTTGGATGCCCAGTTAGGAATACACGGACATAGTTCAACAGTAAACCTGCTTTCTGAGAAGGAAAAAATTCCATGTACCATGTCCATCCTTCTTTCTAGATGAAAGTAATTACTGTCCACAGCAATCGTTTTGGTCGTTTTATTGTGTACTAGCTGAAATACCCGGCCTTGCCCGTGGTTTGACCATTTTATCCCCATAACTTTTTGACTTAGGTTGTATACTATAAAGAACACTAAAATAAATGAATGAAGAAAATCACCGGGAAAATACCATGCAAAGGCACTGTTAAAAAAGTCAATTACCACAAGAAAAAAAACGAGCAGAAAAAGCTGTGTAAGTGTAAGACGTTGCATTTCTATTTCAATCTTATAGAAAATTGTATGAATTGATTGTAAAAGAGGGGGAAAAGAAAGAAGTGTCATTGTGTTTCATAAAACAAAAGTAAGTAGAGAAAACCGTATGAATGTAATTCGTTACATTTCTATTTCAATAATTAAAAAATATATGAATTGTACGTTAAAGGACGAGTAGAGAACGAATATGTTACCTAAAGGAAAAACGAGTAGAGGAAACCGTGTGAATGTAACATGTGGCATTTATATTTCAGTCATAAAAACTGTAGGTATGAATTTTATGTTGAAGGGTGCGTAGGGACGGATATGTGAATTTATTACGTAAAAGAAAGGCGTGTAGAAAAAAAAAATGTCAATATTAGGTTGAAGGGAAGCATACAAGAAAGGCGTGTAGAAAAAAAAAATGTCAATATTAGGTTGAAGGGAAGCATACAAAACTTCTCCATGAAGAAATGCATGTACGTGCCAAGTTTCGAGGTGATCGCTTAAGCGGTTTAGGAGCGTATGGAAGACAAACATACAAACATTAATTTATATATAAATTCCCTGTCACAGTGTTTGGCCGCGATGAACTCCGAAACTACTCAACCGATTTTGATGAATTTCTTTCATTTTGCTGGATTTTTTCCAGCTTAGGACTCATTTTTATTTATAATCAAAAAATATTTTTATTGCAATTTTTTAAGCCGAAAAGTCGGTAGGTATGAGTTCTGCTGTCAACTAAGTTATATAAGCATCAAATAGACATTTATGTTGACTTAATTAACTGCCAGATACAACAATTGTTGCCAGGTAATCTAATGTTTAAATCAATCGACACTACTGCTGATGAAAACCAAATCGTTACCAATCCAACGGAATTTTTTAATTCTTTGAACATTTCAGGAACGCCACCCCACAATCTTCAAATAAAAATTGGCATCAGATTCTCCAATACTATTCAAAAGGCTTCAATTTCCTATTCGTTTAGCTTAGACCATGCTCACGTGTGAGAAGACCATTAAATTTATTTCTATTTACATAAGACTGGTTAACCAGAAATATTGTACACCAACTAGCGCTTAATTAAACTTACATAATAAATTATGACTAAGTACAATCTGTGTTATGTTACTAAAATATAAAATTTTAATTTTGAATCTTCTGAACTCTTTCCCACTCCCTTACAGATTTTAACCTTTTTATCCATTGTCTAACCCGTCACTTTTTAGATCGGCTCAAACATACTTGTAAATTTCATTAGTGATCATTAGTTTCACTATATCGAATAATTTATTATAGTATAATAATTCAAAATATAATATAAATATAATATAATATAAACTATCCTTTACATGAAACATTTTTCGAAAATTTTGATTTTCTTGAAAATGGCTCTAACGATTTTGATTAAAATGACATATATTTGAGATATTTTTATGACAAATGAAATGTGTGTCTTGAATTTTCTGGCTATAGCCCATGAAGACCTATTTACTCTGGATGACTTTTGCAGAACTGGAAAACCGTTAGAGATAGACAAAATCTTACTCTGCAAAAAATGTAGATCTTACTAAAATACACAATTTTTGTCTAAATAAACTTTTTTGTAAAGTGAACCACTTCGGAGATATTGCTTGTTATTTGTGTGAGTTTTGGACAATTTATACTTCTGTCAAATGGAACATCGTTATTCATTTGTTTATATTTTAACCGTGCAAAGAGAACGGAATTTGAAAGCGTTAGAAGATTTGACTATCGCTCAAAGCCTACTGTATTTCCGTATTCCCCTTGTACCTACAAGGAAATAAGCAATAAGATAAATTCTGCAAATGTTTATCTCAACTAATACGAAGCAGATATTGGAATAAGAGATTGTTAGAATAGTACAAGAGTAGAGAAAGTCATGTGAGTGCAACACATCAGATTTTTACTATTACAATGTGCCGTGTATTTGTACGTATAATGAGGATGCATATACTTGAACATCCTGTATTGTTCCGTAATGTGATGTGGGAGCAGTTTCCCTATTGACACTCCTGATGTATATAATCGTTACTGTACATTGTCGTTTTCAGTTGTTCTCGGTTTTTCTAGCAGTAAAGTTGCTACCTTTCACTATTAATAGTTGCCTAGCTATATGCGCCGAGCATCTGTTGATGCATTGTATCGGGAACGAGGCCGCTTGCCCCTGGCAGGGTAGACTACCACCCAGGCAGCTGATGCGAACCAAGTTTTAAAACATGACAAAACGTAGCGTGTGACCTAATGAATGGGAACGTTTAGTTGAACAAAGCTCCGCGGTGTTTTCAATTTCCAGTGGCGCAAGAACGCCTTCAAGGTTTTCGCTTAACGCAATCCTTAATAACGCAATGCCGCTTCTTAATTCTCTCTGCATAATTACTTTTCGTGCTGCACAAAGGGAAATAACGTAAAATGTTTCCTTCTAGTTGTTACGCCCATGTGCCCTTGCCTTTTCAACGCTATACTCATCTCCTAGCAAGACCACAACATCCAATTATTTATATTCATTTTCGTGTTTAAGGACTAAAGGATCCTTTTAATTCATTTATGAAACCTCGTATAAACCAGAAGAGCATATTTCTAAGGAGACTGAAGTATGTAAATAAATAAAATAACCTGATGTGTTGCACACACATGACTTTCTCTACTTTTGTACTAAACATTCTTACAAACTCTTATTCTTATATCTTCATGTTAATACAGATAAACATTCTCAGAAATTGTCTTATTGTTTATCTCCTTGTAGGTACAAAGGGAATATGGGAATACAGTAGGCTTTGAACGATAGTCAAATCTTTTAAAGCTTTCAAATTCCGTTCTCTTTGCTAACATGTAGAAAAAAATGAATAACGAAGTTCCATTAGACAGAAGTATAAGTTCTCCAAAACTCACACAAACAACAAGCAATATCTCCGAAATGATTCACTACGCAAAATAGTGTATTTAGACATAAATTGTGTTTTAGCAAGATCTACATTTTTGTATAGTAAGATTTTGTCTATCTCTTACGGTTTACCAGTTATGCAAAAGTTGCCCAGAGTAAATAGGACTTCATGGGCTGTAGCCAGAAAATTGAAGATGAAAATTTCATTTGTCATAAAAAATATCTCAAACAAATCAAATCAAATCATATCTTAATCAAAATCGTTAGAGCCATTTTCAAGAAAATCAAAATTTTCGAAACATTTTCCATGTAGTTTAGGGTGGAGCAATTTTCTTCATTATCTTCGTGTCGCATCTTTAAAAGACAATCTTAAATACCAACTTGGGTTTTTAACCGAGTTTTCGTTTTTGAGTTATGCTGTCCACAGTCTGACATACAGACGCACACACACACACACACACACACATACACACACACACACACACACACACACACACAAACACACGCACCTTTTTTCTAAAAATGGATTCAGGGGATCTCAAAACACATATTTCCGGTGAAATCTCGACAAGGATTTTTGGGTGGAATGCAATAGTTCCTTTAGTGTACGAAAGCAAAAAGGACATTAGCTCCGTATATAAAACTAAAAGGAAAATGATATAATGAAATACACACTTAAACTAAAAGGTTAGTCTGAGGATTTAAGTTTCTATTAACATTTGAATTCTATATACATAAATTATTTTAAAAAATTTATTAGATTCCAACTATAGAAAATTTGTTTAATGAATATTAAGTGATACTGAGTTAAATTTTAACGGTGGTTTTACTCAAGTATCTAGTAATCTTACCAGATTGCAAACACTTTGAATTGGTAGATATCAATTACAGCTGCCAATTCTGCCAATTTTATCGTTCCAATGTTATTACACATTTTTGTTTTACCACCTGAACGCTCATTTGTTTCTTTCCTCTTAGTGTCGTCAATTGCTTTATTCTGTGAATCGCTGAGTAATACTAAGGAAAAGGGAGTTCTTTCATTCAGTTATAATTTTAATTTAAATTAAATGCATTTTAAACAAAGTTTCATTTATAATACTGAATTTTTAACATATCCGGAAAAAGAATATATTTTTAAAACATTTATAGAAAAAATCTGTATACATTGTAGAATTAAAATCCAATTTCGGATCGCTCCTGGCTATGCCCAAAAGCAATAGGTACACTTTGTTCAACCGCACGGACGCAGATATATACAAATAATACATGATATTTTAAAAACATGTTTTCCCGTAATGTTCTTCTCTTATGGTCCAAATGACCTAGTTGTCGATGGGCCCTTAAACCCTACTCACTCACTTACTCACTCACTCACTCACTCACTCACTCACTCACTCACTCACTCATTCACTCACTCACTCACTCACTCACCCACTCACTCACTCACTCACTCACCCACTCCCTCACTAACCCACTCATTCACTTGCTCACTCACTCATTCACTCACACACTCACTCACTTACTTGCTCATTCACTTACTTACTCATTCACTCACTTACTCACTCACTTACCCACTCACTCACTTTCTCACTCAACCGGTCACTCACTCACTTACTCACTCACTCACTTGCTCACTCACCCACTCACTCACTTACTCACTCACCCACTCACTCACTTGCTCACTCACTTACTCACTCACTCACTTGCTCGCTCACCCACTCACTCACTTACTCACTCACTCACCCACGCACTCACTTGCTCACTCATTCACTCACTCACTCACTCACTTGCTCACTCACTCACTTGCTCACTCACTTACTCACTCATCCATGCACTCACTTGCCCACTCACTCACTCACCCACCCACTCACTCACTTGCTCACTCACTCACTTACTCACTCACTCATCCATGCACTCACTTGCTCACTCACTCACCCACTCACTCACTTGCTCACTCACTTACTTGCTCACTCACTCACTCTCTCACTCATTCATTAACTCACCCTTTTCTTATAGAAGTAAGTATTGATGTAATATTGTTCATTGCCACCCCCCCTCACCCCAGCACAAGAGCCCTTACCGGGCCAACGTCTACCGTCCAGCCGCTGCGTCTCCACCTATGCCCACTATAGACGTCAGGAGTGGGGTGCAGTGCTGGAGGATGGGACGTAGCCAGCGTCCCAGTCCCTCCCGGCCAGTTATGTGGTTTTCATTACACTGTCCTCAATTACTAGTACAAATATCTGCATGTATACCCCTGACAGGCTGATGTGGGATTCGAACTTGGGAAGCCACCGGTTCGATTCCTATTAGACCGACCCTCTGACCTAGCGCTTTTTCGATGTTTTTACAGATCGGTAGGTAAATGCTGAGTTGGTTTCTGCAATGAAGCGAATTTTCCCACCCACATTTTCTATCCTTTCTTTTCCTGGTCGGAGGATAAGACGGGTGGAAGCCGTGGCAAGGCGTCTTGGCGTCCGATGTGACAAGTTCGAAGGGAGATCTCTCCTTGGGGTGGGAAGCTTGTATGAGCGGTACTGCCGACGTCAGAATCTCACACCTGAAAGCGTTAGCGACTCCGTCTACATCAGAGCCTCCCTCCCCGGACTTTCGCGTCACGCCTTCCTGTTAAGTACATACGATAGGCTGAAATCCTTTTCGCAGCTAGGTATTCGCAACTATTATTAGCAATGAAGCCGCATTACCTACATTAACTATTTTCTGACCTAGAATAGCGTTTATCTGGTGAGTGGCGGCACAGTTACCAACTTGAGTCAGGCACTTTCATAGCACAGGGTTCCTCTTTATCAGTTTGTCTCTTGTGCGCTCATGACGTCACCTATCCTACCTCTGTTTTGTGAATGAAGCATTTTCGCTTCACTCATTCAGATAATTAAGCATTATAAAGGTTTGTGAATCCCATGAATGCCTCATAACTCGGCGAAAATTAGGTGGAGGCAAATTCGCCCTCCCTCTATCACATAGACTATCACATATTTACCCAAAATCCAAAAGTTTTAGAAAAAAAAAAAAAAAAACCCGCATTATACAGTCTCCCAAACAAGTGATGTAGGCTTTGAGTGCGGGAAATTCGAAAAGGTAAACCCGTATGGTACTGCCAAGCATTGAAGAGGGCTTTAACTGATTACTCTACGAGGAAGTTCGTCGTCTGCATTCTGGCAAATTTGGAATACTGCATTAATCTATCTCTCTGCGGAGGTATAAAACAGTGGCATCAAATTAATACTGTGACTTCGGGTGCGGCGTAAAACAAAGGACGGTTGGGGCTAAGCTACTTCACACCACATACCAGGCTGGCGAGCAAACAAAAGTGCTCGCGAGACTGTTTTAGTATGCATGACTAAAAACAGTGAGAACGACTGGAACCTTCGAGGGGCATCCGGCGTATTTGTGGAAGTCGAGGAAGGTCCATGATACGCCATAAAAGGAGGCGAGGAAACAGTAGAGGGTAGAGTTACAGACATGAGTCGATCAATGTGTCAGTGAGTGCGAGACAGCTCTGTGTGTGTGTGTGTGTGTGTGTGTGTGTGTGTGTGTGTGTGTGTGTGTGTGTGTGTGTGTGTGTGTGTGTGTGTGTGTGTTTCTGCCTGTGAACAGCATAACTCAAAAACGAAAAGTCGGTTTAAAACTAACTTTGGTATTTAAGTTTAATATATTTCAAGGATGCGTCACGAAGATTTTGAAGAAAATTACCCACTCTAAACTATCCTTTAGATAAAAATATTTTCGAAAATTTTGATTTTCTCGAAACTGGCTCTAACGATTTTGATTAAAATGCCGCATGTTTAAGATATTTTTATGGCAAATGAAATGTATATTTTTAATTTTCTGACTATAGCTCATGTAGTCCTGTTTACTCTTGATTACTTTTGCATAACTGGTAAACATAAGAGATAGACTAAATCTTACTGTACAAAGATGTAGAGCTCATCAAAACCAAGTCTATGTCCAAATGATTTTTTTTTTTTTTTTTTTTTTAAAATCTGCAATGAACCATTTCGGAGATATTCCTTGTTATTTGTGTGAGTTTAGCAATGCGTAAGTTTCTCTCACATGGAAGGTCGTTATTCACATTTTATATCTTAGCCGTGCAAAGAGAACGGAAACATCTTTAAAAGATTTGACTATCGCTCATAACGTACTGTATTCCCATATTCCCCTTGTACCTACAAGAAAATTATCTGTAATAATACCACGAGAGGGTTTCGTATGACAATCTCGCGAGCGCGAAGTGCGAGAAAATTATCCCAAATATGGGAACCTCGAGTAGTATTTCATTAGAGTATTCCGCGAAATAATTAAAAGTTTATTTATTTAATATTAATAGTGATTTAAGGGTAAATAATTTGGCATAACATTCATACGTTTTAATTAAGATTTATTTTCACGTTGGCATTACAGCTAATTCAGTAGGCTGTGAAATCAACAAAGCCCTTAATTTTAGTGTTTAATCCAGGAAATAATGAATTAGACATATGATGAATATAAATGAATGAATTTCGTTAATAGGCTATTCATTAAAGGTAGGTGGGCTATATTTAAAATTACAGTATTTGGCTATTCAGTTAAAGTATCAATGTCCTCAGTAGAATATTCGCCAAATCTTATGTCTGCCATTTTTGAATGGCCCGCCAATTGTTTTTTCAGATTTTCAGTCTTAGTTTACTTGTATTCCTTTTTGTGTTCTTCTTTTGTGTTATAGTTACAGTTGTATAAATAAAGTATACGAGTATGTAGCTACTGTAATTGGAGCTTTGCTCTGGTGTAGCACAAATGAATAAGTAGGTAAATATTAGAGCTGTTTTTACGTTGTTTGAAATATTCATTCACAGGAATAGTCGCCTTCAACAGGCGGAGAAAACAGATAATAATGTAGCACTCGAGTATAATAAAGCATGAAGGAAAGAAGAGTTGGGAAGGCAGTTTGGATAATTTTATAGCCTGGTAACGCGCAATGAAACCACCGGTTCCGTGTAATGGCGCAAGGCTTCATTTATATATAGTTCGTAATTAGAGCTTGAAGGCGAAGCTCCGTTCATTCAGGCGCAGTTCATTTGTTTTTAGTAAAGGCTCCTCGTGATGGGTTTAAGGTGATTTGAACATCGGCCAGACTTCCGCTGCATCCAAAGTGCCTGCTTAGTAGAAAATTTACATAACAATTTGTTGCTACCCATCGTTTGGTAGTTGGAGCGTAACGGCGCGGCATCTTGTAGTGGTTCGTGTCGATGATAGTGCTATTGATTCATTAGGATTTAATTTAATGGATGTTGCAAGTTCATATCTATATGGGAGGTTTCCAGATCACTCTTCATCCAAAGTGACGAAACTGTTTCATAATGTCCGACAAGAAAGTTATTTAACAGTTACTAATTCGTTGACTTGATACATTTAATATATAATCAAGATGCAAAGGCAATACATCATTATCATCTTAATGTAGCAAGAAAGTCCTTGTAACTGTTACTATTTTATTGGCTTGGATGCGTTTAGTATCCATATATAATCAAGAAGAAAAGAGGCTGTCTCTGTGTTGCAGGGTTAACATATCTGCTTCACATTTAGGAGGTCCCGTGGTCCGTGGTTTCCCCATGTCACTTAGGCGAATGCTGGAGTGCATTATTTCATACCACGGTTTTCTTTCATCATTTCCCTACATTGCATTTCCTTATCATCCTTTAGGTGTACCTTCAGGCGTGTAGTGTTGGCAGTGCCGGGCAGATGGCGCGGATGATTGCGCATGGTAACTGCTGTTCTCGACGCTAGGTGGCGTTTGGCAGGCCTTGTCCTCCGTCGGGAGTGAAGGAAGCTCAGTGCGACATCGGAACCATGGCTGCTTAGCCGGGATGAAGAGATCTCAACACTTGTTAGGGACTTCCGCGCGTCTCTGTGACCTGTCTAGCTGCGACCCTTCGGTTACCTCATTTCATTCCTGCCTCCTAAGGGTGGTAGCCACAATAGATCTGTGTAGGTCGAAGTGAGTGAGGTGTCCCCTCTGGCTGTACCCTTTATCCTTTAAGAGGTCCCGAGTTGAAATCACGGTTAGGATGAGTCAATCGGATAATGGGCTTTCCGGGATTCTCCCATATCCTGAGTAGGCGAATGTTGTTAACCTTGAGCTCGATGGATCCCGGACTCATTTCACCCATTTCACTCGTCGTCCAACATGACCTATCCGGTTAAAGACGTTAAATTTAAGCAAAAATAAGGAAAGATACCGACGATACCGTGTACCGGTGGTAAGGGTTGTTTACAAGTTATTAAAAAATATGAAAGCTTTGATCACATGAATTCACATAATTTCTTTACAAAGAATTGATCTACAGTCTTCTGCTTTAAGCACGTGTGGCGTTTGAACGAAGCACGGTCACGCAAACGCCCTATTAGTAGTTCAGCTGCAGTGGTGTCGAGCTGTCCCTCCAAGTACGCCATAATGTTTGTCAGCTGGTGCGCAACAACTCCGAATTCAGCAGCTATTTTCTTCACTTCGATTAATAGCATTCAAACTTTTTTATCCATTAAAACCACGACCTTCTTTCGCTTTGATGTCATTTTAAACTTTTAAATTGAATTACACTACCAAACACTTTGATAAGACAAAAGCAATCCAGTAGAAACACGCCCGATAAATTTAAGGACTCGTGCCGTTTGAAAACAGTAGGAAAACTGAGGAGGTGTAGTGACGGGTAGGGATCAAGGTCAACACTTTCTTCCGGCACTATTTATAGCTGGTGAGGCATACCGCGTCAACACCGTGTGACACACAACTAAATATTTCTTAAACTCAACAGGTAGCATTTTGCAGTGCACCTTTACCATGACTTAATGTACAATTAAAGCAAGAACATTGAATCAAACTAAAAAGCGAATGGTTGGCCTACATATGTATAGTTACGTTTTTGCCACATAGTTATACCTACCTAATGTGAACATTAAATTAAAAAAATCTACAAATCTGATTCAGATAATCCGGAGATCCGGATAAATGATGGTCGTATAAACGAGGTTTCACTCTGCAATTACTCGACACTACTAAAGCTGTTTCACTGGCTTTACTTCGGCGCGAGCATCTCTTCCGAGGACTGCGCGCCCACACACACACACACACACACACACACACACACACACACACACACACACACACACACACACACACTACCTACTGCGACGACCCACTACAACTTTCGTTGCCTCGCCTCCTTACATAGCGCATATGACGTAACACGGACCTTTATCGAACTTCATCTTTTCAGGAGATTTTACAAGCACGCCGGCCACCGGACACCTCGCGAATTATTTCGAGAACTCTTTGCCATGCTGCAGTCATTGTCACGTGTATACAAACAGTAGCGCGAGGCAGCCTCAACTTGAGCGCCTTTGATACAAGCACCGCCACTCTGGTATGTGGTATGAGGTAGCTTGACCCCGGTCACCCTTTGTTATGAGCCGCGGCCGGCGTCACAGCATTCATAGGAAGAAAAGCCAGTATCATCGCTGTCAAAGATATCAGCAGCACAAGTATCGTAATCATTTCATAATGATGCAGCACCACCACAAGAAGATTGTTGCAGATGCTAATTATTTCAGGTGGCTTGTTGTACTTTCTACACCCGTGGACAAAGAACAAAACAAAAAAGTCATGTCTCGACGCCAAATTCATCTAAATCCTAAAAGGCCAAGCGCCTTGATTGATCATATGGGTTAGTAATATTAATATTTGGAACTTGTTACAACTTGTTGCTGTCACTACACAACTGTATCGCGGATGGTGTAAACAAGGCGCTGTGCTGTGTAGGACTTAAACCAATTCGTCGTTCCAAGCATGACTCACTTTTTAGTCCACGGGTGAACATAACCACGAGGAAATGTCCATATAAAATCGCCAATTCCTCCACCGCATCATCTTCATCATCCATTATAATTACCACCATAATCATAGCACCAGTACGAGCAGTAGCACGTGCTACTTATTAAATTGACTTGATGGATTTAACAGACATAGGAAGAAAAAGACCATCATTAATAATAATAATAATAATAATAATAATAATAATAATAATAATAATAATAATAATAATAATAATAATAATAATAATAATAATAATAATAATAATAATAATAATAATAATAATAATAATAATAATAATAATAATAATAATAATAATAATAATAATAATAATAATAATAATAATAATAATAATAATAATAATAATAATAATAATAATAATAAACAGTCGTGCAATCAAAGAGCTGTAGTCCACTGATTTCAAGTGACTTCATTCGTCTAACATATCAACAAGAAGAAAGGACATCATCGTCATCAACATCATCATCATCACCAGCACCACCATCTGGACGATTACCCCAAAAATTGGTTCCTCCTCATTCTCTCCTTTGATTATTTGAATATCAACTGTTGATCTCCATATGGTGAAGTTCATCTACACTTTTTATATGATTTAGTGAGCTTGATAATAATTGTTCTGAATATCTTATTTGAGTTTTTAGTTTCTATACCGGTTACCTATATCAAAGGAAGTATTGCATTATACCAAAAAATGTACTCTTAGGATTTCTAAAGAAATACATTTCTGGAGATGCTGCAACGCCATCCCCAAAAAATAAAACGTACTTTTAGAGAAAGGTGCATGGTTTTTTGTAAAGAAAAAAGACAGACATGTACCTATCAAATTCCATGCTTCCGTGAAGATGCAAGGCGATAATTTTCAGATAATTTTCCTTGCCGCAAATATTTTCCTTAAATTCCATCACATTCAAAAATTACTCTAATTATCTTTATCAAAATATACTTATATTTCAAATAATGGTAGGTCGAATTAAAATGTATCTCTTGAATCCTCTGCAAACTATCTGTGGAATTCTCTTCATTTTTAATTAATTTTGTATGGCTAGGTAAACTGTAAAAGACAAACGAGAGCTGAAGCAGCAAAAATGTACATGTTTTCCAATCCTAGCTTCCATAAAATATTTTCATAAAATCTACTTACATTTCTACAGAGATTAACTTATTTTTAACTTTACTCGGTTTTCCATCTGGGTAATTCACACACACGTTTGTAAAAATGATTGTTTTTTCGGTTATCGGGTCTCAAAACATACGTATATATCATGGTGGGAGCTCTATATCTAATTTTTGGGTGGCATAAATTACTTCCTCCACTTACTCGTACTTTAAGTACATAGTAGGAAAAAAGCAGCTGATGTGTTGCTTTCTCTACTGTTGTACCAAGTATTCTTACAAACTCTTATTCGTCTATTTCATGTTAGTTGAAATAAACATTTGCAGAGATTATCTTATAGCTAGTTTTCTTGTAGGCGCAAGGGGAATATGGGAATACACTAGGCTTTAAAGCTTTGAAATTCCGTTCTCTTGGTCCAGCCAAGAGATAAAATGGTGAATAACGACCTTCCATTTCAGAAAAGTTTAAGTATTGCAAAACTCACACAAATAATAAGGAAAAGGCATCTCCGAAGTGGTTCACTTAGGAAAAAAAAAGCATTTGGTCATAACTTGTGTGTTTTAACGAGGTATACATAGTAAGATTTGATTTATATTTTACGATTTACCAGTTATGCAAGAGTTATCAAGAATAAGCAGGAATACCTGGGCTATAGCCAGAAAATTCAAAATATGTATTTCATTTGCCGTAAAATTTTCCAGGTAAAGGATAGTATAGGGCGGGGGAATTTTCTTCAAAATCTTTGTGTCGCATCCTTGAAAGATGTTAAACTTAAAAACCAACTTTGCTTTTTATCTGACTTTTCGTCTTGAAGTTATGCTGTTCACAGGCACACGCGCGCGCGCGCGCGCACACACACACACACACACACACACACACACACACACACACACACACAACACACAATACACACATGCATACGGATCTTTCTCTAAAAAATGTTTTATTTTTTGATTGAGGGGCCCTCAAAACACATATTTCTGGTGAAATCTCGACATCAAAGTTTTGAGCCGAATACAATAGGTACTCCTAGTTCCTATAGGTAATAGAGAAAGTAGTTAAAAAGTCTACAAATTGTTTGAATAAGAGGTGAAAGTAGGTTTTTCCATAAAGCTGTAATCTGCTGACTTCTTAGGCAAGAATAAGTTTCGGCAGATGAACCACCGGGTATAATTTGCACACGTGGTTTCTTATTGATTTACGTGAGTATTAGCTTTGATTTAATTCACTCACGTCCGCCATACTGAAGCCTGGGGCGGTCATCAGCAGGCGTTTCACGTGGTGGTGGTAAGTATTAAGTCAGACCGACCGACCGAGCGACCGAGCGACCGCTAATGTTGCGAAAAGCGTGTTTTAATGTTGTACTAACAAGGCATTAATGTGTAGCTGGGCCGTTTGAGGGACGACCTCGAGTGTAAGCCTAACGTTACACACACTTGCTGATGGATTAGAAACGTCACTGGGTCAAGTACACGCCTAGTCGTGCAATACTGGCACTGTGTTGCAGCGACAGACATTCTAATTGTCCCTCCTTTCTTTCATCAACAAAAATATCGTGTGTTGAACTCACGTGCTTTTCTCTCCTCACTATTCCCAAAGGCTTATCTTTCTACAGTAAAACCTCCAGGTTATCTGGATCAGATTAGTAGATTTTTGAAATTAATGTTCATATTAGATATAACTACGATAGCAAGAACGTAACTATAAATATGTACGCCAAATATTCTCCTTTTAGTATGATTCAATGTACGGTTCCTGCATATATTGTACAATAAATTATGGTAATACGTACTGTACTGTAAAATGCAGTATACTGTTTTTGTTCTTAATTTTTTATCAACACACTATTAAAGTCGGTCTTTAACCTAATACACCTTTCTGCTGAATCATTGACTGCTTTTAAAGGTATAAGAATCTCATATCCCAGTGTAAAATTCATTGCTTCCCCAGTGCTGGGGATCTAAGGATAGGAAATCGGAGAAACGTAAATGTCTTAAAGAAATTAAAGGATTCTATGCAAATAAAGTTCGAAATATCTTTGGAGCTAAAGCTGGGAATGTCTTTCAGCTAAGTACCTACCATGTATTCGTTTCACATTTTCATAATAAATGAATATCTCTGGCATTTGACAGCCTTGATCGTTTGTTTCTTCACCTCAGTGGGAGCTTTCCTATCAAAAAACGATAGTGCAGCATTCTCAGGTGTAAGATATCAAAGATGACAACACAATTTTTTTAAAGTTACTTGAGAAATCACGTGATCGACCTTTTCATAAGACAGTAGACCCTGTAACAACTTTAAGTCTTGGTTTGGAACTTTTACTGCAATGTGGGAACAAAATCCGGTACAAGAAATACACATACTGTATGTGTACCTGAGAGTTCCTCTTCACTGAATACAAATTCACTATGTAATAAGAATATTTTAAGGCTCTAGATTGTCTTCGACATCCACAGTAGTGCTCCTGAAGCTCTGAAAGATATTCCACGAGACAGAGTATCACCTAGAAATGCCACAAGTTCTAAGAATTCTCTGTAACCTTTTGAAACTTATTAGCTACGCAAGGCCTCCTTACCAAATGAAGGAATATCTTCTGACGAGTCACTTACTTGCAGAACCTCCAACCCAGTTTGGATTTGTCGAACTTTGAGTGATCGCCATTTCTTTCGGAACAGCTTGAAAAGTGCTTCATACACACTTCTTAATATTATTTCGTGTATATAATATCTACAGAGAACATATAATAAATTTGTTCCATGATGCCGTTCCAGAAATGTACATGTTTCATGTGTTTGATATTGTATCACAACATATGGCCTGAACTTCGTCTGTAAGACCCCATTCTTCTAAGCATTTAAAAACTGTTTCACATTGTGACTGTCCTGATCCACTTCGTAGCTGTAGTACTCCTAGTAAAATGTCTTTCTTTTGAAAGGTTATCACTGATAGTCGTTGAACTAATTCATTTCCAGTAACTGCTGGCAACAAATTATCACGGGAATGAAGCATAGCACTGCATTACTACTCGAGATATATGGCCAACTGATCTGAAAGACTGTTGGAAGCACTCCTGCAGACATTCCTCATGTCTATAACATTTCAGTTTATCTTATCTCGTGCAGCAGAAAATTAAAAGCCTTATACAACGTGTGCCTAACTAGCTGATGATTTGAAGCTGTTTAGCTGCGCGGGCGGCCTAACTCACATTTCACGATTTCTACAAAATTGATGGTCACTGGGGCACCAGTTACTATTCACCGATTTGTCTAATTTTTCCTAATTACTTTTATCCTCAATAGCATGTACCTTAGGGGTGCCACGCGTAAATTTCTAATACTTAAAATTAAGGACCATCCTAATTGTCACATTAAGTTATATGAGCAGACTCTTCGTATGAGGGTGGGTGTGTTAGGACTGGAAACTTAACGATTGGATGATATGTAGCTCTTAACAAGTGGCGTTACGTCACGAGATATTGAATCTTAGTTATTGATCAGCTGCCAATTGTCTAAAGCTAGGGAGCAAGGGCGTTATGTGTCTCAAACCAGAACGATTCTGTTGTAGACATAAGCGAGGAGAACCACTTCTATTAACACCCATGAATTTCCCTCCAATAACACTGGTCGGCAACGTTTTTGGCCCTAATGAAATAATGGTGACTTGTACACTTATCTACCCTCAATCCAAAACTGGTAATGAAATCTCTCCATCACACACGTGTTCAAGAGCTAGGGGAATCAATAACAAAAATATCGATTTCATTTTAGCATTAAAAAACTCTTGAATTAGGGATTAAAAACATTTTAGATTAATTTCCTCGTATTTTATAAGTTGTACGACCATAAAACAATAGTAAAATGTATCGTTTTGTTTCTTAGTAAGGCTATTTTCACATTTAAGGTCATACAATCGTGACAATGCGCGAATACGAACGGCTGCAGCGGGTGGCAGGTACCTGGCCTAACGGGAGTGCGGTGAAGTAGTAACTAATTCGCTACTCTTCCTCGCATTCCTATTCAAATAGTCAGAAATAACATTTTGAAACAGTGTTAATTCCGAATTACATGCAGGCGAATTATAGTGCTCATTCAGTAAGTGTACACAAGTTCGGTGTATTGCAGTGTTTTTAATTGTGTTTATTGCGTGTGCTAATGAGCACCAAATCTGTACTTCGGATGTAAGGTTGGTGATGATAAAGCGTGGGCTCCGAACCATTGTTGTAATACTTGTTCAAGGGGACTGACTGAATGGTTAAAAGATACTAAAAAGCAATGCATTTAGCTGTTAAATGGTATGCGGGAACCTCGTAATCATGTAACTGATTGTTATTTTTGCTTTTGCTTTAAGAATGTTACTGGTTTCTTGGCTGATTTCAATACAAGAGACGCCATCCATGCAGTATAA